>OZ030397.1:38731631-38780431 GCA_964023965.1 Melinopterus prodromus | reverse complement strand
GGATGTTTGGATGTATGTCAAAAACTGGATATTCGAGAAAAATAGTTCAAATCCAACTGGAGTTCTGTATAAACTGTTGGTTGGGCATTACTAATAAAATGCAAAATGACGTATTTAATTTTTTAATTTAAGTTGTTTCGTTCTTCCAGGACGAAATATTAAAAGACAAATAAAATATTGTTGATTAATGTAAAATTAACCAATATTATTTGTTCCGGTCAGTGTTTTCAATTATTTCCAGTCATTTTTTTCTCTAAACCGAGTCGTCATTTACAATTTTTGCCTTCAGAAAATCATTGAAAAATGTCGCACTGTAGCAGACAAAATTTACCACCAAAAGGTTTCGGGAACCTATACGTGAAAATAAACGGTTAATTTTGTATACTTTATTAAAGTATTTTTTTTTGTTTTTTCACGTCACCCGGTTAGAATTATTATCTTACAGTGACATTATTCATTAAAAAATTCCTTCCTATTGTTGAAACAATCAATTATTATTCATTTTCAACTTTTTCCTAATTATGCTAGAAAAGTCAGTTATTTAGTGAAATAAAGTTATAAATTTCATGTTCGAGATATTTAACAAACCTATTATCTAATAAACCCACATTTGGTTAAACAAATTTTATTTGTTTTAACAATATTTGTTTGCAATTCACTTAAAATTAATTTTTTATATGGGCCTGACCTATATTTTCAAGTGACAGCATTCATGTTTTGGGATGATTTCCATTGCTTAAATAATACAATACTATTCGTTTTCATTATCATTTATTCGAAAATATTTAAATTCTATTTTACGGAAAATTGGGGAGTTATATTTCTTTTTAAAATATTAAATTTCCTAAATTCAACAAATTATATTAATCACATTTCTCTCTCCATTTCTTACTTTGATTTCCTACCACTGTGTGTAGCAAGATAATGTTGATTTGTTACTGTATGGAATCTGTTCCCTGTACTCTATTTGATGAAATTTTGAAATAATAGTATTTTATTATTCAAGCCCTGGAAATCATCCAAAAATATAAATGGCGTCACTTCAGAATAATAGTTAGCCAGACCGATCTACATAAAATTATGTTTGGCAAATTACAAAAAAAAAAAAAATAGAGAAATGGTAATAAATTGCCATTTCGAACTCAGAAAACATAATTCAGACGGATTTTCGAGAAAACGAATTATTTAAACAAATAGAATTTGTCAAATTGATATTAACTGACAAATGTTTATAAACATTCCACAAGACTTATAGTAATGATTTTTATGAGAAAAAAGATAATGATGTGATTAGAACGGACAATTTTCTTAAAAATGTACATTTTTTCATTTGAGTTGTTTTCAGAGCACCTATAACTTTAACAAGTTTTGCCAAACAATTGCCCCGAACAATTATTCGAAAACAACCAAAACATTTCTTCTTCCCATGTAATTTTGAGGCCTCGAAACGCCCATGACAGACATATATCTCAATTTGACTCTTCAACAACTACGCACACACTTTCGCGAAATATTTCAGCAATGACGTGCGACATAACCAACATTCGAGTTCTCGTGACGGCAAACCGCGCTATCTAAATCGAGATCTAAATCAAACCTCAACGGGCCAACTCCAATACACAGGACAGAACATCAGAGCAATTGAAGTAAAAGCATCTAAGCGAACATCGCCATTGGTCGCCTGCCTGTAACGGTAGATAAGGCCATTCGTTAATTTGACGACTTACGGGACACGCTAGCGCACTCTCGCGGCGCGATCTGATACTAACGCTCCGCCACCGTCGCGTAATAAATGATAACGCATTCATAAATGCCACGGGCACCCTTCGAAATTGTCGCCTACGCTTAACGCTTGCATCACGAAATCAAGCGTGCTACGGTTTGTCTACGTATGAAATTAAAAATGATACAGTTGCGGTTTGTAACGACATTCTGTTCGACGCACTGTAGTCGATTTTGCACTTTTAGCTGATTGTTTGTCTTGTAAATTAAGTTAAAATAGTCATTAGATTGCTACAAACACAAGGAAGATGTTTAAAAAAATCTAATAATATTATATTATTATACTGAGGCCGTGGACAGACAGCGAGCGTATAGCGAAGCGGAGAACGCAGCGAAACCGCTCTCCGCTCCGCTGTCTGTCGCGGCCTAACTGCATTCTGGTGCAGAATTTCAAAATAAAACATTTGTTCTGTGTGGTTTGATTGGATAGGTGTTTTAAAATATGACACTGGAAGAATCGTACATTGGAAGAAGCCGTTGGAAAAATCGTATGGTTTCCGAAATAAACCAACAAATAACTTTATTTTAGGACATCCGGTTTGTTGATTCGACAATACATATATATCAACAAGTCCAAATATTACCTTCTTTATAAAATCATATCGTCGATTTGCCCGAATCGTCAATGCCAACACAACAGTCCTAAAACGAAATTAATTGCATCTGGGGAAATTACCATTTAGAAAAGTTTTCGTTCGCAGACCGCAGCGCCGCCACCGTAAATAGTGTGAAACGAAAAATAGAATGGCGAGCGCTTTACTGGCGCAGCCGTTTACATCCGAGGATCCCGGGGCTTTTATCTAGATTGTTTCTTTATTTAAATTCTATATGTCGGTCGTGGGGAGCACCAAAAACAAACGCGCCCCGCACTCTATCGCATTCTTCTAATTCTTTCACAGATCCAACTCGAATGCTTAATTTGCGCGCCCTTCCTCTTCGCTAGATTGAAGTGTTTACTCCATCGCACGCTCTATTTCTCGCAAGCCAATTCTTTTATTCATGCCGATGGTAATTTAGATTCTATCTTACTTTTTGACCTTTCTTTCTAGCGTTGTTAAGCAGATACGTTATTCAGATGTTATTCAAGGATATAAGTTATGTGTCACTTTTTCATTTATGTTTAATAATAATAATAATAATATTAATATGAATGATAGAGGGTCAATCCATCTGAAATGGTCCACAAAAAAATAAGTTGGTCGCTTGACAATTTTAGAAAAAAATACATTTTTTTATTGAATTTGCAATAAGTAGCTTTCTTACTCCTTCTCCCTATTGATGACAAGCTATTGAAATTTCAAAATTTCTTATTCTTACGATGTTTAATGTCAAATGTCTCTGACGGGACCAGGACAAAAAATCTGAAACTTTCAAAATTAATTCATCTTTTCATAAGGTTTAATAATAAATAAAAACATTCTTGTGTATTGCACTGTGTTTGGAACAAAGCAAAGCATATTATTCATAACAATTATGTCATTTTTTACAAAGGAGACTTATAAAACTAAGTGATCTTCATACGTTTCTGAAGTTGATGTGATGTAACATCTTATTACACCTTCTGTTGGTTGAGGAGGGAATTTGTGAAAACTTCTAGTTCCTTTTATCTGTTTGGATCTCTGAACTCTATCATAAAGGGTGGTTTTGTGTTCTGAAACCTCTTCTTTTGCCACTAAGATGTAGTTTACCCCTGGTAGGTGTCCATTACAAAAGGAGAACATATCTTCTACATTAAGGATTTGGCTATTAAGTGGTCTTTGAAGACTGGCTTGAGCCACTAGTCGCTTCGTTGTCCCCCCTATACCGTCGCATGCGTTTTTTCCATGTGCACATCCAAAAAAAATGCCATTCTGCATCTAACCCAAAATCTTTTCTTATGATACGATAAGTTTGAAAAATTCTTTTTGTTTTTGTATTGACTTGCTGCCCCACCAGAGAAATATATAACATTAGCATATTGAAAATAGCTAAGCCTACTGGAACTGTTTATTTATTTACATTATATTTTTATAGAAGCAGTAATATAACATATTCTTACCGATATTATATGTATATTATTATTTAGAAATATGTGTGTTGTACAATTAAGTAATTATTCTATTATAATTATTTTAAGCTCAACCTTTATTACACAAAAAACTGAAGCAAACAAAAAACGCCAATCTATAGCAGAGACTCCAAAAATGCAACCTGAACTTGAACTGAAATTTGTTTTAATAACAATTATCCCATTCCTCGTTTTCGACAAAGTTATCTAACCATCCTAAATCTGCATTTCGAGCAAAGGCCTCCGACAAAAAGAAAAGAAAAAAAACTGACCTAAGTGTAGCATCGCGGCATTATTCTGGGATGTAGAACTCCTCTTTGGAGTGCTCAGCGGACCGGAAACCGGAAGGGGACGGATTCGTTGCGGAACACAGTCCGTGGAGAGCGAGAGTGTTCGATCAACGTCTCTTTTGTATGCGAATCAGTAATGTGGCAGTCCTTCATCCGCCGAAGTCTCCCCCTAAAAATGTCCCCAGAAACTTTTGGCTTCTAGTCGCTCGCTCCCCCGCACAGCGGTCGCAAATGCAAATCTAACCGTTCAAAATTATTTACAGCTTTTTTGCAATAACTAGAACCAAATTTGGCAAAATTTTCCGGATTGTTTATTTACTTAATATTTTTTTTAGTGTCTATTGGCGGAATCTCTTATTCGATGACATAAACATATACAGGGTTAGCCAACATTACCGGAACACCCAAATAATTCTCTAACGGTAAGAAATTTAAAAAAAAAATCAAACAAAAGTTTTCTTACCTTAAACAATCCATCGTTCAAACATATATTTAATATGTGTTAATATATATAGTGTTAATATGTGGGTGTTCATTTTAATATAGAAATTTCCTAAACTTTTTTTTTCAATCGGAGCACCCTGTATATTTTGACATTTTGTAATTTTAGGACTAATTCCAAACATTTTTTATTAAAATAATCTTTTTATAAAATTCACCATATTTGGATTTTAAGCAATTAATTAAAATTAGTCATAATTACCGGAAAACCTACATAGTTCTCCAACCGTAAAAACATATTTTTAAACAAGCTCTGCTTAAATATACTTTTAATATAGAGGTGTTTATTTTATTATGGTAGTATGGAACATCCTGCACATCGCATCATCTGCATCATTTTTTAGTTATCAGCAATTAATCAAAACTCCAAAACATTTATTTTGACCGAACGAATAAATACTAACAAATTCAAGAAAAAATAACAAACTAATGCAACTAAATTTTCAAACCGCCATACCTGAGCGGCTTGACAATGCCGCAACCTATCAACAAATTCCCGTAAACAGTTTTCTAAATGTTCGACAGTAATACTTTGAACTTCGTCCACTATCCACTGCTTCAACGCATGAATATTTTGCGGCCTATTGGTGTAAACCTTCGATTTTAGGTGTTCCCAAATAGAAAAATTCATTATTTGCAAATCCGGCGACCTAGGTGGCCATTCAATGGATCCTCTCCTTTCAATCCACCTCTGCGGAAAAATTGAATTTAAATAAGTTCGCACTTGAACACCGTACTGCGGCGGGGCACCATCTTGTTGAAATCAAATGTTATTTAGTTCTAAAACAGTTTCTAGTAGTTTCCAAAACAGTGTTCTGAGAAAATCAATTTATTGAAAGCAGTTTTTGGTAACTTTTAGTTTTGCACGATGGGCGATATCGCTTGCAAAATAAGTAAATGTCAAGTCAAAATACATAACCACAATGTGGCTCCAGTAGACACTTGAGTAGACACCAACTGTCGCAGGCAAAAATTGTCTAATACTTGATGTAACATGTCCAAAGTTTCTAAATTTAATAAAATTAATGTACCAAACGACAAAAAAATAGTTTTATCCGTTTGATTAAGATAAATTGGTATGTATGTGGGAAAATATTCCTAATTTTAAGATCAGAAGTTTTGATTAATTGCTTATAACTAAAAAATTATGAAACTTATAAAAAAATGATTCCAATAAAAATGTTTAGAATTAGTCTTAGCAATATAAATGTAAAAATATACAGGGTATTCCATTTGAAAAAGATAAGGTTACGAAATTTTTATAATAAAATGAACATCCTGTACATTAAAAGCATATTTTAATAATAACTTGTTTAATGTCAAAAAACGTTTGTTTGAACGCTTTTTGAAATTTTTTACGGTTGAGGAGTTATGTAGGTGTTCTGGTAATTATGACTGATTTTAATTAATTGCTTAAAACTCAAAAATGATGCATTTTATAAAAATATTATTTTAATAAACGATGTTTAGAATTAGTCCTAAAATCACAAACTGTAAAAATATACAGGGTGTTCCATTTGAAAAAAAAGTTTACGAAATTTCTAAAATAATAAAAATATATAAATATGTAAATATATAAAGTATATTAAACATATATTTGAACGATGGAGTGTTTAAAGTCAAAAAACATTTATTTGATTTTTTTTTGTAATTTCTTAAGGTTGGAGAGTTATTTAGGTGTTCCGGTAATTTTGGCTAACCCTGTATATGCTTTTTTCTTGGTTATATGACGTCATAGACTCTCAGGAAACTAATATATGGTTTATTTCGTCAACCATATGATTGCGTAAGATTTCATTCAAATGAACGAAAAAGAAAAATTTTAAATATCTATCCAATGATACCACACACGATTACTTCCGGTGTATTACAGAAATGAAAATTGTTATAATATTAATGTCGTCAAGATTGCTTATTTTATGTTAGTTCCTTCCCGAATCACTGTGACAGATATAATTTTTTTGAAACATTTTATATGTTTTTGCATGTATAATATTATCAAAACCACATGGTTTTAGAATTTTAACACAAACTTTGTTTCTTAATTTCGACCCTGTAAAAAACCACTGTTAGTTGAAAAAAACAATTTTGTTCGGCTAAATGTGGAAGTGGGACCACTGTGCGACGTCGCGGCGTATTAATCGTGTTGATAGATGTCGCTCTTCTCCGTGGGCGAGTCTCAATTTATTCGTTACGGCGGATGCGTCCGGCACCGGAACAACAATTCCGGATAATTCCAGTCCGGGGACAGTAAGTTACAGAAATAAATACGGCTCATCACGGCTTTTGCCCAAGGGACGGCGCGGCGACGCCCCCTATTATTCAGGAGGAAGGAGGAAGGAACAGAACGGTCGTCCTTATGAGAAGAATTTATCGGGGAATCCCACATAACGAGCACATAATTCTTTATTAATCCCTTTTCCGATGTCCCATCCCCGTGGAACTGAATCGACAAATGCGACTGGTGATTTTTTTAGCCCCTAGAATGTTTCAATCTTATTTCCCCCTTTTTAACAGTGTGAAAATAGCGTAGCTTAGATCTTCACAGCTCAAAATTCGAGTGGTCTTACTGTGCTTCTTCCTACTTCTCTTTAATTTACTTCAAAAAAGATTTGCTTATGTACCAGCATTCACAATGCACTCATTGTAACACCGAAAAAGGTGTTACAATGAGTGCATTGTGAATGCAAAGTAGAAAAATAAATATTAGTTATAGAAATATTACATATTGTATAGAACAGAACATTACTGAGTTATGACTTATGACACTAGATTTTCACTAAACATCCTCTAATCGATACACCAGATCTAATGAAAAATCTACTGATTTGGCCACATTTGTTAAGTAGTAAGGATTTCTGTACTTATATTAGTATTAGTATAAGTTAAGTATAACTTAAACTAATATAAGTACAGAACAGAAAACTACTAAATAAATATGTCAAACTACCAGATTTTCCAATTTAGTCGCAGAGAGACACACACGATCCAATATATATTAGTTTGGGGTAATTAATAACCACGATAGTACGTGCAAGGATAACCTTAAAAACTTCACTACTTGATATATCACAAAGTTAATATTTGAATTAAATTCCCTTCCTTTACGTGCTCGTCCGTCAAAATCCAAGCAAATTCACCTCACTTATTATTCGGATTAATGTATCTCTAGTTGACATGGACACAAAGTAATGCTTGCTAGCAACTTTACAGGCGTCTGAAAGTTTGCTAGGATTGTATCACGTAGTCAAAGCGACGAATTCCCAAATTTAAAACGGGTTATCCCAAATTGCGAAGTGCATGTCGAGTCGCAAGGATAACAATGCTTACTGCTATCCTTTGACGTGCATGTATTACAGAACTCACTCATGGAGGTCCTTGTTGTCTGGCTTACAGGTCACATCCTTCAGAACTGTATTCAGACGAAAGACGAAAATAAATAACAAAGTCATTTTTTTGTGAAATTCTTTCAGGCTATTCCTTTAAATGTTGTGTAATAAAAATACACAATAAAAAGCCGTTAATTTTTACTTTATCATACGCAGTATGTAAAGTATTGTAATAGTGCCGAAAAAAAAAATTGGGATTTTAGCGGAAATAGGTCTTTATGGGTCCCCTGAACATTTTTGACCAAGGTACAAAAAAATGTCTGTGTGTGTGTGTGTATGTGTGTGTGTGTGTACCCAATTTTTGTTAATTCATTTCCGGAGAAACTACTAAAGGTATCGGCACGGAACTTCATATTTAGAAGTTTCATGACCAAACTTAGAGTTGAAAAGCTTTTGGTTCAAAAGGGTCCAAAGGAACTGGGCGTTTACTCTAAGCCTTTTTCAAGGATTTTAGAAATCAGCCGCCATTTCTGTAATTTCGTCAAAATAGTTAAATAATAAATTAAAGCAGAGGAAATTTTGAATAATTTATGCCTATGACATTTTTTTGTAAAATTAATAGTTTAGCTTTTTAGTTTATTGTAAGCCTTTTTCAAGGATTTTGGAAATGAGCCGCCATTTCTGTAATTTCGACAAAATAGTTAATTAATAAATTAAAGTAGAGAAAATTTTGAATAATTTATGCCTATAACATTTTTTGGTAAAATTAATAGTTTACCTTCAAGAGCAAATTCTATTTGATCGAGATCGGTCGCATCTGCATTGATATGAAATTACATAGTAGCCAGGATTTTGACAAATATTTTTTTGTGTTGTCACATTCGAAAACAGCTGATCTCATCAGAGGTTGGAGAACCACTATGGAACGTGCCGCTGTAGTGCGCAAAATTATAAAATACAAATTTCAAATAAAATAAGATCACCAATTTGATTGTTTGTTGATAAGAAATATCAACCCGTCTTTATATCTAATTCTAAAAATGATACATTGAGAAAATTATAAATAAAGTATAGCGATGAGTGTAGTTTTATTTTAGTATGTTGGTAGGGATGTGTCATGAACAAATATAAATCTGTCAGAAGCTGAATTACCTTTTTAAGGTGCGTTTCATTAGTGATAATGGCAGTGGTAGCAGACGCCGTTATAGTATTTCCAATAGAAAATTGCTAGTGACTCATGTTTATGTACATGCAAACTAATATGTGTCGTTATCACGATATGTAAGAAATACTATAATTTCGTATTCTACCACCGCCATTAGCTACCATTACCTACCAATCGGAACGCACCTTTCGTCAAAGTGGTACCAACCTAGCATTTACTATACAGAAATCATTTTTTTTTTTAAATACGTATTTCTTAAAAAGCAACACAATAAACGTTGATGTCGCTCCTGCCAAAAACTAGATAGCGCGACTCGCTCATATGCGACGGCGACACTCCGCCTTCGGTGACGCGCCGTATCACCGCTCGTCGCGCTATTCCGTACTTTCGGCATTTGTGACATAAGTAACTATTATTCTAATGACCTAGTGTAGGTAGTGTCAAATGCTGATGCTTTGACAATACCTACGATTTATCTCTATACAATAGATTCTCATGCAGCTAAACTATTAATTTTATATATTGTATGATAAAGTCATGTGCCTGGCCACATCAGATTTTTTTAAATGTTATGCTAGATTGTTCCGTTGGAGTAACACACAACTTCGAACGATAAGGGCTCGTTTGATGGGTGGGTTGACTATGTGGCACAAATGGTACAATGACTGACTAGGGGTAGAAAATAAGGACAGGGTGGTATTCCGCCTCCCTCTCCAAGCCATTCTAAGGAATTTGAGTTATCGTACCTACATAGTCATACGGTTTGCATCGTTGATAACGAGCGAACTTTACTCTAGCTCCACCTGACGTTTCGCTTACGCCAGCGCCCTCTATCACACTCGACACAAACTGACGCAAACTTTCCGAAGTATCTCACGAATTATTTAGTATTAAATGTGTTATTTACATAGCAATTACGTCGCTCGGATTTATATTATTGACACGTATTACACGATATTCGTATAATATAAGGATCCTTTCGACTGCGCCAGTTTCGGAAAATATTCTTCGCCGATAAATTCCGTTATGGTTTAATTAAAAAAAGACACCGACGACGTTCTTGTCTTTAAGATGATTTAGGGTTTTTACGAATGGGATTTTACGAGGTCATAAAAATTATGCAAATTTCTGGTTGTAAGGCTAGTGGGCAGGTAACAAATAGCCTGCTAACGACCGCATTGCCGGCAAGAAAGGTTTCTACGACGGTGCAGCATGCCCCTTATCGGGATATCAAAGTCTCGTCAGGACTTTGACGCCATCTGGCCGGATATTTTACGCTCCAAAAATTTATTCCAAGCCCCCCCTCTCTCTCTCATAGCGTCGGACGCTTTAATTAAAAATAGTTTGGAATTGAGGAATAATAGCATAGAGTTTCAGCGTGCCCGAATTATAACTTTATTGTGAATAATAATACCGACTTAATGTTGAATCGATATTTAATTATGGAGATTTTAATGGTAGATTTGGGTAAAAAACAAGTTGTTTCTCAAGTAATTTTACAGGTGGCGCCATTGTAATAGCAATATTTATTTACTATAAAACAACCTAGGATTTGCTTTAAGAAAACGATTGTTTTGATTTAAGAAAGTCGTTGGTTTGAAAATAGTGTGAAGAATGCGGCTGGCTCCGAAGAATTGGCAACCCAATTAAAATTGTTGCCATAAAAAGTCAAAAAGCATTTCCAGTCAAATTACAATGGAACAAATTTGGACAACGAATAAAAGTATGAAATAAGAGAACGAAAGAATTCGCATTCTTCTCCCAGTTCTTGCTACCCTTAAATCCCCTCCCTACGGCGTGTTTTCCGCACAGAAAAACAATCATTACGGTCAGCATTTCTGTTGTTACCCTCTCCGAGTTGGTAAAAATCCCCAACGTTGACGCAAATCCCTTACTATGAAACTTCCCGCGCTGGAGCTGTCCAAATGCCTTCCCCTTTTGCTTATTATTCATAATGTAGGAGAAGAGATGTTAAGCCGTTCTCTGCTTGTCATTTTTTGTTATGTGAAATAATGAGCTGCGTGCTCATCCGAGTTTATTATATGTTTTGTTGTTCTAAAGCCAAAAAATACATCTTGGCTTAAAAGATGGTGATAAATTTCGTAAAACGTCAATTGTAGACATGTAGAATATTTTGCAGATCACTCAATAATTTTCAATGGTAATCCCGAAACCCGATTTAAATAGCCAAGAATTCCAATGGGACTTCCAAATACCTGTCCGTGGTTCTGTTATCTTATTGACCCATTTTGCCATTATTTTTTAATTCGGTAATCTGTCGCCGGATATCCAAATTTCTTTGGCGAGGCATAATCGCCGTGTCGTTATATGTATTGTGCCCGTAAACACTGTTCTCCTAGTAACTAATGCACGTGCGATCCGCCACTACTTGCAGCGTCGCTGTCGATCTCTTCCCCCGCTCGCCCCAAAGACCGAAGAGCGCCGCGGCAATTGCAGCAATCATGAGATGCTTCAACTCGATCTTTTCTAGGGAAAATGCAAGATAAACGATGGTTATATAATAAGCTTTAAACCTATGAATTAGTGGGTAGCCTATAGTCTATATTTCATTATTCTAGCTCGTCTAATGAAGGAATTTAAAATTAAAAGTCGGGAAAACGCCAACATATACAGCTTTCTAATTTTTATGCGTTGTAGCATATTAATCAAGGACAGCATCAGAATTTTTTAAAATTTTTTCGCCCTTGGATTTGCGAGAAAATCGACGTCAAAAGAGAGCACATAGTATCTGGCCACGATAGTACGTAGCTCAACTCGTATATTCGCAAACAAACACACAATCTCGAATCTACAAACTCGTACCAACGTGCATGTCGGTTAATAAACACGTACGCGCGCATATATGACCCGAGACGACGCAGTTTACCTGGCTTCAATGTTCATGTAAGCACATATTAATTACGCGTTATTAAAACCGTATTTAGAGTTGTAATGGATTAAATTACTGAACGCCGACATGGCTGTCTACGCCGTTCCGGGAATTCGACGTCATGCACCTGCATAATAACGACACCATCACCCCACCTCCCCGCGATTTTCACCCCACAACATAGTTGCAACTACCCGAACCTTAATAACTGCTAAAAGCGTATCAGAAACGAAGTTAATTTGCTCACGTTCTCGATTGGGAACAAGGCAGACTTTACATGTTGAGTGAAATCGTGTTGCCTGTTCTTGATTAATATGCTACAACTCATAAAAATTGGAACGCTGTATATGTTGGCGTTTTCCCGATTTTTCTAAATTAAGACGATAGGCGCTGTTTTTGCCCCGTCAATTTTATTCGTTTAACTTTAACAATTAATTACTCCCGCAATAATATATAGATTTCAACGAAATAAAAAGTAAAATCATCTGCGGAATTCTAGCTTTCAATGTGCATTTTTGTAAAACCATTGGAGTTAGCTTAACCCACAAAAAACTATATTATGCAATGCCAGCAATTCCTTTATTAGAAGAGCTAGAATAATGAAATATAGACTATAGGCTACCCACTAATTTATAGGTTTAAAGCTTATTACATAATCATTGTTTACCTTGCATTTTCCCTACAAAAGATCGAGTTGAAGCAGCTCATGATTGCTGCAATTGACGCGGAGCTCTTCGGTCTTTCGGGCGAGCGGGTGAAGGGATCGACAGCGACGCTGCAAGTAGTGGCGGATCGCACGTGCATTAGTTACTAGGAGAACAGTGTTTACGGACACAATACATATAACGACACGGCGATTATGCCTCGCCAAAGAAATTTGGATATCCGGCGACAGATTACCGAATTAAAAAATTATGGCAAAATGAGTCAATAAGATAACGGAACCACGAACAGGCATTTGGAAGTCGCATGGAAATTCTTGGCAATTTAAATCGGGTTTCGGGATTAGAATTTAAAATTAATGAACGATCTGCAAAATAATCTATGTGTCTACAAATTTACGATGCTAAATTCGTAAAAGTTTTTTGATATTTACAAAGTTTTATACGCTCAGAGCTGACGTTTGTAATATATGTAATATATCAAAAGTTGGTATGTATTTTATATTGTTTGTGCATGTATTTAAATATTATTAATAAATAAACTGTTGAAACTGTTTTAATAGTTTGAATATTTATATAACAAAATCGGGCATAATTTTTAAATATTTTTTGGGTTTATCAAGCAAACTTAATTTAGTATTCACCACTAATTGGAAAATCTGGTTACTCCATATTATTAGATTTATCCGCTTCCATCAAAATCTTGTTTACAACCTTATTGTATAAAACTGAAGAAAACATAAACGCCAATCGATAGAAGAGATTTCTCTCGTACCAAGTCACATATTATAATCAAAATTATGCAAAGATTAAGAATTTTACTGCGCAAAAACAGCGCCAATTTTTCTTAATTTGGAAAAATCGGGAAAACGCCAACATATACAGCTTTCTAATTTTTTTTTTTTTCAAATTTTTTCGCCCCTAGTTCTGCGAGAAAATCGACGTCAAAAGAAGGGACATAATATATGGCCACGATAGTAAGTAGTGTCCAGCGTAGCGTTGCGTCGGCGTTGCGTCAGCGTTGCGTCAGCGTTGCGTCAGCGTTGCGTCAGCGTTGCGTTAGCGTTGCGTCGGCGTTGCGTCGACGTTGCGTAAGCGCGACACCCCTTAAAAATACCCACAGACAACTCTAATATACAATTCGAGTAGATTTAACTACAAACTTTAGCTGCTATGAAGTAACAATTAAAGTAATTAATTGACACTAGACCTCTTACCTTAATTATTTCGGTCTCCCAGGTAGTATTTTTGCCTCGTGGATCATTAGATATCCGTTTTTTTTTTGTTGTTCTTGCGCCGTGTTGGTCGTTGGTGGTACAAAGGCGACTAAGATGAAAAGCTTCTCTTTCATCTTGCGAGTCTCGATGGACTGACTTAACAATGTTACCGGGAGTTTAAAAGTGGGAAGCTCTGTGCGAGGTAGTGAGGGGGAGGGGTGGTCCGGGAAACGTTGATAAATAACGGATAATAAATTACTTTCAGCTTTGTGGGGCGAAAAGACCGGACAGAACTTTTTAATATTCCGCGATAAAAGTACAAAGTTTCGAGATTCCAGGGGGCGATTGCTGTTTATTTCGCGTACGTCTTTTGTTTATTAGAATTTATCTGATGGAGATCGATTTCTTATGAGAGTTACCCAGGATTTGACAGATAAATAAATAATTAAATAAAATAATTCCTTTATTAACACAAAACAATATTAAATGCAACAAAATAATATTTATATTTAGGGCGGAGATCAGCACAGTTGTTCCCAAATTGGCTTGCTCTTCCACTCAACCCCGTACTCCAGAATCTAATTACACATAATTGCAGCAAATCCAACTCACAAAACATCGCACATACCCATAAAAAATTAAAATTAAAACAGCCTCCGATGTGCGCTCAATGCCTAAAGTCCCCCCTATTGAGCAAACAGACATTTTTCATATCTTCCCTGAGACCATTGTATATGTGACTGACCTGGTAAGAGAATGACCGTTTATACAGCTCAGCGCGATCGGCACGTGGAGCAAACAAACCCCTGAATCTTCAATTAAGGTTATCATACTGCGTATGATAAAGTAATAAAAAAAGTTCCTTAATCAACCGATCAGTGTAGTAATAACTTGCGACCATTGCTCTGGATCATATAGTATTTAGACACGTGCCAAAGCGATAGTATTATTAATGGTAATAACTAGAGAATGGGACGTGATTATCGATATATTCGATACCAATCGCCCGTTGGAATGTAAATAATCACGCGTCAGTCAAATTACAAACCAATATTTATTCGGTCGAAGGCGCGTGCACTCCATTCGATCGTATATATTATCTGTGTATCGGCAGCGCCCCCTGGTGGTAATTTAGCGATAAACAATGCCCGATCGATCACCGGTATGAAATACTCAAAACATATATTGCCGCGAAACGAGCGCAATTTTTCAGCCCGCGCTGTAACGTGCAATAATGCTGCAATTTCAGACCAAATATATAAACATTTACTTCACGGAAGCGAGGCGCGAGCGCCCCCTAGTAGTGCCGTCAACTTCTTGACTGATATTAAGCGCAAACTGCAGCTCGAATACCAAATTTTGCCTCCTTGGTTTGCTCACAAGTTGCAACCGCCCGGCAACGAGTTATTAGTTGTTACATCACTTTATTATAGCCCAGGTATATTAGGGGTATTCTAAACTACCCTTGCTTGTCTGAAATCGCACATAACTCCTTCAAACTTGTGATTTAGGTGTTTTGAATGACGGTGAATCTGACTTTGGCATTAAATTACAAAATTAAAATGACAGCCAGAATGGCGGACTGTAATTGCAAAATAAAGAAGCTCCAGAAGCTCAATTCACTCACTGCAAAATCCATCGGGATTTTCTAGTAGTAAAATCTATACCAGACTAAAAACAGTTTCGGATCAAGCAGTAAAAAGATAACATTGTCTCTTCGTACTTAAGTCAGAAGTTCAAGTTTTCCATGCAGAAACTAATTTCGACTACAAATATTGTTTCTTTGATGACTTGGTGATTTTCCGGTAGCATGTTTAGCTGATATTTTTGGAAAGATGAATAATATAAATTTAGTTTTATCTCCTTTATTGTTGATGACAATATTTTGGAGACTGTGGCGTACGTAATAATAAAATTATAAACCCCTAACCACAACAAGTATTTTAGAACCTAAATACGTCTTGAGCAACTATGTTGCCATCTTCAGTAGAACCTAAAAAAAAAAAGGAAAAGAGAGATTAGCACTTCATAGTATCTTTACTGGATATTGTCCAAGCAAATCACTAGTGGAAGTGACGTCCATGTTAAAAATTACCCTATATATATATACCCATTTGTTGTTCACACCTCAGTGAATTTTGATCATTGAAGCGTAAAAAACAAGTTTTAATTAAAGCAGGTCAAACAATGGCGAACTAGGTATAGGACCCCTGTCTGAATTTATTAATTTATCTCTATTCAAGTGAATAAAGATACTTTCCAAGCTGTTTAGTTCCCTATTATTTGACGCAGCTTTTACAAGTTTTAAGTCATCTACAACTACTTTATGACCTGTGTCTAAAATATGTTGAGCCACACTAGATTTTTCAAAACGATTATATTTAAAATGAGCTACATGTTCTTTGAACCTAGTTAAAATTGTTCTTCTAGTCTGGCCTACGTATTCTTTTTCACAGTCATGACATTTGATACAATATATACCAGATTTATCAAGTACATCTACCTTATCCTTTGGGTTTCCAAGAAGGTTTTTTATGCTATTATGAGTCGAATATGCTATACAGAGATTTTGTGATGTAAAAATACTTCTCAAACCCCTTGTATATGCACAATCGAACGGTATTTTAACATATTTCTTCTTTTCTACAGACAAAGTATTTAAAGTAGATATTTGATTTACATACATTTTTTGATTCTGCTTCTTAATCATTCTATCAACTATTTTCTCAGGGTACCCATTATGTATTGACAACATTCTTAATAAACAATAATTCTTGCTGTTATCTATCTGCGGACAATGGAAATTTCAATAACCTATTTACTAAACAACTAATAAAAGACAATTTTTGTTGAAAAGGATGCTGCGAATCATTAGGGATAAACCTGATTGTGTTAGTATCTTTCCGATACACGTCAATTTCTATTATATTTTTGCTATTCCTGACTACCAGAGTATCTAAAAATGGAAGTTGGCCGTTAACTTCTTGTTCTACAGTAAAGTTAATGGTGTTGAATTTAGAATTCAAAACGAGAAGAAAATCTTGAATACTGCACTTCTTGGTGTCAAAAATGGCAAAAATATCGTGGACATACCTAACCCAAGTGTGACGGGTCAAAGTTGTTATTGCTCAATAATTCCCTAAGAAACTACAAAGTTTCCGGAATACGCACACTAGGAAACAGTGAAGCAACATCAAATGAAATCAACAATTCGCCATCCTCTAATTTTAGGTTCTACTGAAGATGGCAACATAGTTGCTGAAATACGTATTTAGGTTCTAAAATACTTGTTGTGGTTAGGGGTTTATAATTTTATCCTTTATTGTTATTGTTTATATTATTATTATTTTATTATTATAAAACCGCAACAATAAAAATAAGTTAATAAAAATAGTAAAAAAAAGTGTAGTTTATTGTCAGCATTAGAAGGATGTCTTGAAAAAATGATTATCGTAATAACCAAGTTTAACAGTTATTTTCCAGAAAACTGTGGCAATGAAAATTGGATCAGAACTCTAAAAAGTATGAGATACCAGATAACTTCACTGCCAAAGAGAAACAATTGATAGAAACTGCCTCAGACTGATAGAAAATTTTAAGATTAATTACAAATGATTTGTTTATACCAAATGAAGTTTTGTTATACAATTGTTTATAATTGTACCTGATATTGTATTAGCGGACTTTGACATTTCGGCAGGTATTGTGTTTTATTATCTATGACGTTCTACAACATAATTTTTGGCCAATTGGTTCTTCTAAATATCGTAATTCGACAATAAAAAGAAAGTGAATAGAAATTAATTGTGTATAGGGGACGTTCTTTATGCATGTAACAAACATTTTAAAAGCCTTGTACCGAAAAAAGAATCAAATCAAAGTAGTTCAACAGTTTACTCGACATCAAAATAACTAGATAAAAATATTAGGTATCCGTAATTTGTATCAATCATTTATTTTATATGATTTATTTGGTTCAAGGCATAAGTCAAGATTGCGTAATTTGTAAGAAACTGATTATGAAACGTATGTACGATCCAAAAACAGTTTTAAAGCCAAAGTGGTATTATTAAATCAACAGCTAATTAATCGCTATTCAGTCGGCTTAATTGCTTTAAATTATTGCATCTATTCTAAACCCGCTTAATACTAGATGTAATCTGGCCGGAATTAGTAAGAGACCCACTACGAATCCTACTAATTACTTCGCTATTTATGTGTATGGCGGCACGTACGCGTTTGCAGCCGCTCTCAATTGTTTTGAGGGAGGGGGGTGGGGTTATATGAGGGGGTACGGGGGGGCTGAAAACGGGGCTCGGAATCCGATTACATGTAACGAGCTACAACGCGATCAGCACTGTTTTAACGGGTATTACAAAAATAACGCGATTTAAAATCCGTTGTACAAAGATTGCGCTTTTGGCATTACGCTAATCCGTGCTCGCGGAGAGCATATGTGAACCTGCGCGCTCGCCTGTTAAAACCGAAGCCGTATTACACTGTAAACAGGCGGTAACGAGACGGGGAAGCACCGATACACGGGTATCTTTTGTTCGAAACACCGAAACGCTCCGAACTGCCTGAAAATCGGGTAGGTATTAAATAGCTCGTCACATCGCCGGTTTTTGTATTGTATTGTTCCCTGTTCGTTTTATGTTGCAATTAGTGTACATACAACAATGTTATTCAGTTGGTAACGAAATAGACCAGTGCTGAAGCATTTGAAAATTTTAAAAAGTGAAAAAAAAATAATAGTAGAATGAAACCCATTAGACCCATTATTTAACATATTTATTTTTTCGTCTTATTTTCACTTAATATCGAAAAATATTGAAAAAATCGGAGGGCTTTTTGTTCGTTGAAGTCTCTACTTTCTGATGGTGTAAAGAAATACATTACTTAAGATTCCATGTTACATTGATAAACAGAAAAATTTGCAATCCATAAAACATGAAGATTGCAAAACATATGCGAAAATAGTTGTTCGAAATATAATTAAAGGTAGTATTTAAAGGGTACTTCATCTAAAAAATGTGACTGCTGCTATTTTTTTCAGTAAAAAAGTTAATTTATTAAATTCTATTTACATTTGTTAGTATCCATTACTTTTTGTCTCTTTGATGGCATGTCTTCATCGTTAGATTCGATAAACCTTCCAGATTCTAGTAGATCTTCGAAGTCTTCAAGACCATCACCGTCTTCGTCTCCAATACTAGTTCCAGTCTGCATTGGTTCTTCATCCACAATTTCATCTGAATCACTAAGTTCTTCGTAGCTCTTTTCTTCTACATTGGAGCATTTTTCAAAACAATGACAATTTGAGCATTAATTTGTGCATTTGAAACCATGTTTTCGGCAGCCGCATTTTAAACTTCTACATCTAGTTTCACAGCTGCAGCAAATCGTTTTGAGCAATATTTCCGGAATTTAATTCCTTTTCTATAAATTTGGGCATAATGCTTCCAGCCCCAATCTGTTGCTGTCAGTTCGTTACCCAGCCAAGTTTGAAGCTGATAATATGCCCTGTAACAATGATGTTCTGGTGCACCTTCTGTGGGTGGGAGATTTGCCAATATGAAAGATGATTTAGTTTTTGCCATTTATTGGGCTAAAATTTTCCGTAGGTCACTCAAGTATATAAGTTATCTTAAAATAGCACTAAATAGGCATCTACGCGTATAATTTAAAGAATATTCTACAACTTACTCAAAATACTGTAAATGTCTTATTAAATATTAACTTTAATAACTTATTTGGTTGTTAATTATAGTAGTATATTTCGACTTGCAATTTTTTGTTTATCAATGTAACATGGAATCTTACGTTTTTCGAGTAATTAAAGTATAACTTTTAATAAATAGTTAAAAATTATACGTAACGATTAAAAGAAAATTCGGATTCGAATTTATTCCATTTGTTTGCATTTTTTGAGAACAGAAAGTAGAGACTGCAATGAACAAAAAGCCCACCGACTTTGTATTTCAACGCAATAGAAATATGTAAGTAAGTTGAGATAAAACTATTTTTTTACATTTAAACCATAAAGTGCCAGTTAGAAATGAAATGAGTGCACTCCATTTAATAATTTTTTCAAAATTTAAGACCTGAGATCATATGTAATGAAGAGAGGAACGTTACATACGTTATACTTTGTTATAGATACATAATTCACCTTAAATTGTTTAAATATTATCGTTTAACAAACACATATCGTCAAATTGACCGAAATATTGATCTAATTCAGCTAGTAGTACCAAAAAAAAAGGCGTTCTGTTCTTTAAAATTCCGTACATCCCAAGTTGGGGTGCTTTTTTCGTGTCACCGAGGCGCGGAGTGGGGAGAGGGGGTTGTTCAGGATGGATGGGAGTTTGCCGGTGATCATTTATCGTTATCACTTGAAGCGTTTGTCCCCCCTCGCTTTTGTTTTGTCTCCCCATCGATCTGGTTATGTGCTCTCGGCACAGCAGCGACTGCACCAACCATATATTTTTATTGGCTATCAAGATTTCGAGGTCTTAAACCCGACGACAGTTATCGATATTTATCCGAACGGAATTGAGCTTCGACAGCTATATTTTACGGAGGGAATCCGGCATAAAGCCCCTAACTCGCGACCTATTCATGTTAATGTGCTTTATGGAGACGCTCCATAAAAGTAACATATGTTGCCGGTAGCAATATTGGTATTTAGGGCTATATTTTTCTACTAAGTTAAATTTATGAGCGGGGTAGTTTTTTTTTTTGCTGGAGAATCAGCTTCATTTGATACTGGATAGTGTTGGTTTTATTGAGATTGAAGAAATGGTCAACGAGATACAGCCTATTGAATATCCCGATTTTTGCTAATATTTTGTGACACCTAATCAGTTATTAATTAATTGCGGATACTAATTTACTTATTTCGGATCGGACTTTGCCACTTTTAGAGTGACCGAAGAATGCTCGTTCGAACAGTGTTAGTTTCATTGCGATATCTCACAGGATACTCGAGTAATTCGCATTTTTCTATACACGTAATTTCCCATAAGGGGGGCTGAAAGGTTGCCGACCAAATTAAGAACGCAAACTGTCGCATAAAGCAAGCCATTACACGAGTCGCGTAGTTAAGCGCGCTCTTGGGTTTCAATTTTTGCGCTTGTTAACGGCAATTTGTCTACCTTACACTTTTATTTTACGAGCGCAATAAAATGCGATAAACATTCGCCGAAATTGAGGGCATTCGGCATAAATATAGCCTCTAATAATTACGGAGGGCGTTTTGAAAGTGTTCGTTAAATTTTGATACCCACCCTTTCAATGCGGATAATTTACACACCCGCCCCCTATAGCTATCGACCCTTAACTGTCACTATTTATGCAGTCATCACCAAAATTAAAATAAAACAAAACTGTATGTACTTTTGTTCAGTTCATTAGTCAAATATTACATAACAGGCATTGGAATATTGACGATTGACACGCGAAATTCAGTTTTAAAATAAAGCATATTTGTCGGTTAAATTGAAATTTGCAAACAAAAGAGTGCTCGGACTGGAAAAGAACGATACTCGTACATATAATATTTATTAAAAATTACGAACAAACACGGTTTCAGCCCGAGTTAATTTTGTAAAAGCAAATCTGTAGCGGTCGGCTCATTTCAAACGCGAAAATCCATCGGATGAAGTTTATCATATAAATATTGATTGTAGTTAGGGATATTGTGCGGTCTTAATTGAATAATTTAATCCAGTTAATTGTGTACTTAGCGCCACAGTGGATCCCGGTTGGTACACTGTGTATATTTTGTTTCAACCGGGTATGTAAATGGGGCTGATGAGCGGAGTTTCAATACGACCGCAAAAACGCAATTATATCCCACCCTAAAAGAATGTATCCGGTAATTACTGTCCTATCCACCCACAAATAAATTCGACAAATAATCGGTTAATTTAACTATAATAAAATTATAAACCCCTAACCACAACAAGTATTTTAGAAACCTAAATACGTATTTCAGCAACTATGTTGCCATCTTCAGTAGAACCTAAAAAGAGGAAAAGAGAGATTAGCACTTCATAGTATCTTTACTGGATATTGTCCAAGCAAATCACTAGTGGAAGTGACGTCCATGTTCAAAATTACCCTATATATACCCATTTGTTGGTCACACCTCAGTGAATTTTGATCATTGAAGCGTAAAAAACAAGTTTTAATTAAAGCAGGTCAAACAATGGCGAACTAGGTATAGGACCCCTGTCTGAATTTATTAATCTATCTATTCAAGTGAATAAAGATACTTTCCAAGCTGTTTAGTTCCCTATTATTTGACACAGCTTTTACAAGTTTTAAGTCATCTACAACTACTTTATGACCTGTGTCTAAAATATGTTGAGCCACACTAGATTTTTCAAAACGATTATATTTAAAATGAGCTACATGTTCTTTGAACCTAGTTAAAATTGTTCTTCTAGTCTGGCCTACGTATTCTTTTTCACAGTCATGACATTTGATACAATATATACCAGATTTATCAAGTACATCTACCTTATCCTTTGGGTTTCCAAGAAGGTTTTTTATGCTATTATGAGTCGAATATGCTATACAGAGATTTTGTGATGTAAAAATACTTCTCAAACCCCTTGTATATGCACAATCGAACGGTATTTTAACATATTTCTTCTTTTCTACAGACAGTAGAAGAGACAGTAGTAGAGTATTTAAAGTAGATATTTGATGTACATACATTTTTTGATTCTGCTTCTTAATCATTCTATCAACTATTTTCTCAGAGTACCCATTATGTATGACAACATTCTTAATAAACAATAATTCTTGCTGATATCTATCTGCGGACAATGGAAATTTCAATAACCTATTTACTAAAGAACTAATAAAAGACAATGTTTGTTGAAAAGGATGCTGCGAATCATTAGTGATAAACCTGATTGTGTTAGTATGTTTCCGATACACGTCAAGCTCTATTATATTTTTGCTATTCCTTACTACCAGAGTATCTAAAAATGGAAGTTGGCCGTTAACTTCTTGTTCTACAGTAAAGTTAATGGTGTTGAATTTAGAATTCAAAACGAGAAGAAAATCTTGAATACTGCACTTCTTGGTGTCAAAAATGGCAAAAATATCGTCGACATACCTAACCCAAGTCTTAGGGAAATATGGTGCTATAGACTTTACATTGGTTTCAAATCTGCTCATAAACAAGTTGGCAATAAAAGGTGAGAGACAGTTACCCATTGCAGTTCCCTCAAGTTGTTCAAAAAACTTTCCGTTTATTTGAAAACAATTTTGAGACATACAAAGGGCAGTCAATCTTACATATTCATCTATTTCTGACGGGTCAAAGTTGTTATTGCTCAATAATTCCCTAAGAAACTCCAAAGTTTCCGGAATAGGCACACTAGGAAACAGTGAAGCAACATCAAATGAAATCAACAATTCGCCATCCTCTAATTTTACATTGTTAACCTTTTTGATAAACTCCAATGAGTTATTAACAGAGAAGCTTGGTTGAGGAACAGGTAAATTGTTGAACTCATTCGATAACCATTTCGCTAACTGGTAAGTAGGTGAGTTAATACCTGATACAATAGGTCTCACTGATTTACCAGGTTTGTGAATTTTGGGAAGAACATATAATCTAGGTACAGTAGGATTGGAAACTTTGAGTTCAAATCTAGTTTGGCGGGTGATAAGATTAGGACAACTGGACAGCGTACTATTTATTTGACGGACTAGTTTGAGCAGTGGGTTTTTCTTGATTTCCTTATAAGGGCCATTTTCAATTAAGTTATCAATCCTATCAAAATAATCCCTTTTATCCAGGATGACCACCTTATTACCTTTGTCAGCCTTAAGATAAAAACAATTCTTCTTCTTGAGTCCTTCAATAATTTTGTATTGATCTTTACATTCATTACTAACTTTAAAGTCCTGTTGATTCATTAAAAGCTGATTCTTACAAGAACTCCTGATTGCAGCTTTTGTGGTGTCATTACATTGGCTAATTGAAGATTCAATTCCTGATATTAACTCTATAGTAGGCATCCTTTTATTAGGCAAGTTGTATTTTAAGCCTTTATTCAGAAAGTTAATTTCAGTTTTTGAGAAGGACTCAGAAGATTCATTGATAACTATGTTACAATCTAAATTCTTAGTTGGAAATTGTTTCAACAAAACATCACTGTGTCGTTGAGATAGCAAAGTCAGTTTCTTCCTATGGTTGAAATTAATTTAACTATGATTTTACCTATTTTACACTGCGTTATTTCAAAAAAAGCTGTTTTTGGGTACTTGCATGTGTATAAAAATGCAGAACTCAGTCATTTTCCATTCGATTTCCAAAAAAAAAAAAAAAACATTTGAAAGAGGGAACACAGGCTATTATAAAGATGTACTGCTCGGTCAGATCCAAGAACAAATCGAAAAGTTATGGACGTTCAAATTCAGAAGTTTCCCATTTTTTTCAGATGTTTTACTCTTCATAAGACCTGTATCATCTCCATATCTATACTATATACGCCTTAAGACTATTTGGTAGGTAAATTGGCCAAACAATCAAGTGATTTACTATACCCAGCTAAACATTAACCGAAAACCTTATTTGGTCACCATACTCATAAAATACAATAACTAATAACAAAACAACCTCGCCTTTTACATCTTTATTATTATCCGCAGACCCTTTCGACAACTCTTTGACCATGTTTGAGTCCCCAGTGCATCTCGTCTCCGCGCTGGTACGCCCACGCCATCTGGCTTGTCGAGAAGTCAACAGCAACACCTCCACGCCTCGAAATAACAATCGCCCCAGCGCTTGTATGAAAAATGGAGTACAGATGATTCAAACTATTCTTAATTGCGTCCTGAGGAGTCATCTTGTGCATCATACACTTGAAAATTCTATACGCCAACACACTCCTAAGTAATTCTTGACTCTCCCCGGCAACAGCCACCGCACCAACTCTGTTATCAGCGTAAATTCCACAACCGATCCTAGCTGCTTCCGTCAGAGAACCCGGTGGTCTTTTAGCGACTCCAGCGTTCCCTGTAGCCGCGACAACATCACCTTCTTCGTTGATGGCTATCACTCCAGCGTTTCCCAGTTCTCCCCCATAACTGCGGATGTGCTCTGTGGTGCCGCTGGCTAGAGCTCCTGGTTTAAGAATTTCGATCTTGCTGACCTTCGCAAAGGATCTTGTACCATCTCCTGCTAATAGAACGTGTGGGGTATAATCCATCACATTTCTAGCTAAAGTAGTTGGATATGCTATGTTCTGAACCCCACCAACGGCTCCTGTCCTCAGGTTCCTCCCACACATAATCGAAGCATCCATTTCGATTTCACCATTCGCATTTTTCACTGAACCAAATCCAATATTAAACTCCGGACTTTCCTCGAGGAAGTTCATAGTGTCTTCAACAGCGTTTAGGATACTCGTGGTTTTCAGCAATCTATACCCAAACAGAGCGGCGAATTTTAAGTCTTTCATCTTGTTGGGTGCTAATTTCGTCAAATCACGCTTACCAACTCCACCGTGGACCATCATGATGGGCATGATAGGTCCTATTTGGTCCACTGGGAACACGCATTGTGGTCTAATTGCTCTTAGGAGAACTACGAACAGTCGCATCCTGGTCAAAAACAAGACTTTCCAACGTCCCAAATCGAATTTTCAGCAGATTCAACGAGCATTTCTGTTCTGTCCAATTGGACGTTTATCCGATTGTTCATCACTATCGCTGACATCTCCCGGTGGCATTGCGTTGCCAAGTAATTCGTTTTCTGGTTTGCTATGTGAGATTACCGAGGTTATTGAGATTGCAACTGGTATAGACCAGTGCTGGAGCCATTGAAAATTTTTATATTTTACACAAAAAAATTCCTTCGGGAAATTTGGTGAAAACTTGCCGTTTTATGTTTTATGTGGGCTTTTTGTTCGTTGAAATCTCTACTTTCTGATGGTGTAAAAAAAGTATACATTACTATGGTAAATGTTCTCAAAAAATGCAAAGAAATGGAAAAAAATCGAATCCGAATTTCTTTTAATCGAGGTGTATAATTTTGAATTATTTATTAAAATTTATACTTAATTACTCGAAAAACGTAAGATTCCATGTTACACTGATAAACAGAAAAATTACAAATCCATAAAACATGAAGATTGCAAAAAATATGCGAAAATACTTGTTCTAAATATAATTAAAGGTACGATTTAAAGGGTACTTCATCTAAAAGATGTGACTGCTGCTATTTTTTCAGTAAAAAAGTTAATTTATTAAATTCTATTTACATTCGTTAGTATCCATTACCTTTTGTCTCTTTGATGGCATGTCTTCATCGTTAGATTCGATAAACCTTCCAGATTCTAGTAGATCTTCGAAGTCTTCAAGACCATCACCGTCTTCGTCTCCAATATTAGTTCCAGTCTGCATTGGTTCTTCATCCACAATTTCATCTGAATCACTAAGTTCTTCGTAGCTTTTCTCTTCTACATTGGAGCATTTTTCAAAACAATGACAATTTGAGTATAAATTTGTGCATTTGAAACCATGTTTTTGGCAGCTACATTTTAAACTTCTACATCCAGTTTCACAGCTGCAGCAAATCGTTTTGGGCAATATTTCCGGAATTAATAACTTTTCTGTAAATTTGGGCATAATGCTTCCAGCCCCAATCTGTTGCTGTCAGTTCGTTACACAGCCAAGTTTGAAGCTGATAATATGCCCTGTAACAATGATGTTCTGCTGTACCTTCTGTGGGTGGGAGATTTGCCAATATGAAATATGATTTAATTTTTGCCATTTATTGGGCTAAAATCTTCCGTAGGTCACTCAAGTATATTTATAGTTATCTTAAAACAGCAATAAATAGGCATCTACGCATATAATTTAAAGAATATTCTACAACTTTCTCAAAATATTGTAGACGTCTTATTAAATATTAACTTTATTAACTTATTTGGTTGTTAATTATAGTAGTATATTTCGACTTGCAGTTTTTTGTTTATCAATGTAACATGGAACCTTTCGAGTAATTAAAGTATAAATTTTAATGAATAGCAAATAAATAGCATCAAAAGTATACGTAACGATTAAAAAAAATCGGATTCGAATTTTTTCCATTTCTTTGCATTTTTTGAGAACATTTACCATAGTAATGTATACTTTTTTTACAGCATCAGAAAGTGGAGATTTCAACGAACAAAAAGCCCACCGACTTTTTCAAAAAAATTTTTGCGATTTTTTGACGTGTGAATTTTCGATTGAAAATTAGGCTGTTTTTTCGATATTAAGTCAAAATAAGACGAAAATATAAATATTTTCAATAAAAAAAATACAGTATGTTTGGGACATAAAAAGGCAAGTTTTCACCAAATTTCGCGAAAGAATTTTCAATAATTAATTTTAAAAACTATAATAATAAAAACCCAAAACTTGGTTATTTGAATTTTTCACATAAATTTTAAGGTTATGTAAAAAAGTTTAAATACAAAAGTTGTAGATATTTTCATTACCACTTTTTGTTCCACTTTTTGTTCCACTTTCCCGGCAAATAGTATTTTTAGAAAGCAATTGTCATTCTGAGTAAAACTTTTCATATTATTGTTTTTTCAAATCCTTAAACAGTTACAGCCGTTTGAAATATTAACGAATTAAAGAAAAATAAATAATAATTGGTCATTCTGGGTAAAAAGTTTCATATCGACTTATTGAGTGTTTTAAATCGTAAAGAAGTAAGTTTTATGTCGACTTATTGAGTGTTTCAAATCCTAAAGAAGTTAGCGATGTTTAAAACACAGTTTTGCTATTATTTCAATCGGCTGTACCTTTTTAAGAAATCAGGTCAACAAATAAGTCCATTTTAAACTTTTTGGTCACAACTTTTTGGTCTACAGGATCGTAATAATTAAATTCTTGGGTGAAGTCAAGTTGACGGGAACAACTTAATCAATGCAAATGCTGTTACTTTTTGTGTTTAAATGATGTACAGTGACGAAATATATAAGAAAAACACCTGGGAACATAATTCTAAATATAAATATCTTCGTTAGAGCCGTTGAAACTTACTTTAAGTAAACCCTGTTTTGTATAATTTATGTCTATGACATTTTTTAGTAGCATTAATAGTTTAGCTGCATGAGCAAATTTTATTTGATCGAGATCGGGCGTGTCTGCATTAATATAAAACTAGTTACCCAGGATTTGACAGATATTTTCATGCTAATGACAGTAGGTAGTGTCAAACGCTGATGTTTTGACATTACGTCAATGATATCAAAATAGCTGTCAAACGCTCGCTACTTTTATTTTAATGCAGACACTAGCAGACTACTAGGATATTATCGTATACAAATCTAGTGTTTAACTGTATTTTGATACATGAAGGATACATTCTCTATTGATTATTGTAGAATTAACTACATAAAACATAAATACACACATACAGATTCTCAAGGCAAAGTCACATAACGCTCTCCATTTTTGATGGATATCCCAACAACCCGGTTATTACGAAACGGTTTATAATTCACCCAGTAATTACGAAGTAACCTAGTGGAGCATGCAATCACATTTTCATTTGCCAACAGAAGCCCTGAACTGGCGCACAGCTGTAAAATCGTTCAATTTATTATTAATTATCCGAATGATACGTGTGGATCGGTGTAAGCGTGCACATCAACCCCTCTAATGCCCAAAGTTATATATATGCTAGGTACTCTGCTAGGTGAAATAAAATACTTCTAATGGGGGAATGACACATAGCAGTGAGTTTGGTTGCCTACCAATCGGCGTAACGTATTCCGTAATGCATTTAAGCTACTCAGAATGTGTTACACGAGTTTTTAAATGTTGTTTTATATATAAAATAGAAGTTTTGTAAGTATGTATTCTCTCCTAAAGATAAATTCGTTTATTTCAGGTATACATAGTGGGTCATATTCCTCCAGGTGTTGACGAGAGACAGAAGGGGGCAACTCATGGAGATTCTTCCCATCTGATGTACACGGACTACCATAATCGGAAATACCTACGATTAGTGAAGAAATATTCCAGCATAATTCATGGCCAATTTTTTGGCCATCTACACTCGGATTCGTTCAGAGTGATATACAACGAAATGGGTACGTTGAAATGTGATTGATAGCCTCTAATTTCTTCGAAATAAGTACGTTTCGTGCATAGTGCGCTCTCGGCCATTAAATTTGCATGATTAATTGCTCGTTGGTCTATTATTTAAGACGACAATGGTCGGTCAAGCGTTGTATAGTCCATCGGTAGCACTCAGGTAATTAATTCATTTGATGTACGTTGATCCACACCAATAGACTAATGCTTGCACTGACGTATTAATATATTGACTGGTCAATACTGGTAAGCGACCAATATGTCAATAATGGAGGTCACAGAGTGGATAGTACTATATCTTGAACTAGCCAACTGTTTAGTTGGATTATGTAACAGGAACAACAGAGTTTACAACAAATATTTAAGTTATTAAAACAGAAAAAAGCATGAACGTAAAAATAAGAAAAATATGTGGCGAATTTCTTTATCTGTATTCAGTGATGCCACTACACAATATACAATTAGTAAATAGAATATACAATTAATAAAGAATAGCCAAAACATTTTACAGTTTTCCAGGATTTTTCCAAATTTAGTAGAATTGGCGCTGTTTTTTGCCCCGTAAATTTTATTCGTTTAACTTTAGCAATTAATTACTCCTGAAATAATCCATAGATTTAAAGGAATTAATTATAATAACTATTAATTAATCATTGTTTATCTTGCATTTTCCCTACAAAAGATCGAGTTGAAGCATCTCATGATTGCTGCAATTGACGCGACGCTCTTCGGTCTTTCGGGCAAGCGGGGAAAGGGATCGACAGCGACGCTGCAAGTAGTGGCAGATCGCACGTGCATTAGTTACTAGGAGAACAGTGTTTACGGACACAAAACATATACGGCACGGCGATTATGCCTCGCCAAAGAAATTTGGATATCCGGCGACAGATTACCGAATTAAAAAATAATCGCAAAATAAGTCAATAAGATAACAGAACCACGAACAGACATTTAGAAGTCCCATGGGAATTCTTGGCAATTTAAATCGGGTTTCGGGATTAGCATTTAAAATTAATGAGTGATTTGCAAAATATTCTATGTGTCTACAAATTTACGATGCTAAGTTTGTAAAAGTTTTTTGATATTTCTAAGTTTTATACGCTTAGAGCTGACGTTTGTAATATATGTAATATATCAAGAGTTGGTATTTATTTTATATTGTTTGTGCATGTATTTAAATATTATTAATCAATGAACTGTTGAAACTGTTATAATAGTTTGAATATTTATATAACAAAATCGGGCATACTTTTTAAATATTTTTTGGGTTTATCAAGCAAACTTAATTTAGTATTCACCACTAATCGGAAAATCTGCTAACTCCATATTATTAGATCTATCCGCTTCCATCAAAATCTTGTTTACAACCTTATTGTATAAAAACTGAAGAAAACATAAACGTCAATCGATAGAAGAGATTTCTATTGTACCGGGTCACATATAATAATCAAAAATAAGCAAAAATTAATAATTAATAATTTTGTGTATTGATAATAAGCTGCCCCGGTTCTCTCAGCTGTGTCGGTTCTCTCCGACATGACAGCACCGCTAACGCCTCCCTTCCCCGCAGCACATCAAAGACCGTAGAGCGTCGGAATTCACGCGGAGTTTCAGCACGATCTTTTGTATGAAAAATGCAAGATAAACAATGATTATGTAAGAAACCTATGAATTATTGGGTAGCCTATAGTCTATATTTCATTATTCTAGCTCTTCTAATAACGAAATTACTGGCATTGCATAATATAGCTTTTTGTTGCTCAACCACTAATCCAATGATTTTACAAAAATGCACATTGAAAACTAGCATTCCGCAGGTGATTTGACTTTTTAATTCGTTGAAATCTATAGATTATTTCTGGAGTAATTAATTGCTAAAGTTAAACGAATAAAATTTACTGGGCGAAAACAGCGCCAATTCTTCTTAATTTGGAAAATACGGGAAAACGCCAACATATACAGCTTTCTAATTTTTATGAGTTGTAGCATATTAATCAAGGCCAGCATCAGAATTTATTCAAATTATTTCGCCCCTAGTTCTGCGAGAAAATCGACGTCAAAAGAAGGGACATAATATATGGCCACGATAGTACGGTATCCTAAAAAAGAAACAGCACCACTCTTGCTCGGGGGCACAATGAATTGGCTCGAGCTATTCATGAACATGTACCACTTTGAGCGTAGGTACTGCACGTTCCTCTATGTTTGTCTTGTCGACGCAAACGGAACATTTTAATTCACTAAAGGGGCTTTTACTAGATCAAACAATCCACGTAGAACAAATACTAAAACAGTCGAATATGTGTGTGTGAGAACACATTAATTAAATTACGAAGTTTGAATTGTAACAGGAACCTGACTAAACTCATACAGAAATATAAAAAAAACGTGATATTTAATTTCATGTTTCCACCAGTTAGTATAAAGCTGTTGAACAAAAACGATGATGAAAACCTTCTTCTAAACTTTAGTTTTTGTTATATTACACTAATTTCTGTTCTTAGGACTTTTCTTGGCAAATTACTAGGGTCTTATTTGAAGTTATAATAAATCTCTAGATTTCCAAGCATGCTTTCTTAATATCTGCGATATCGACCGTTTGAATTAGTATAAAGTTTCTTTAACTCCAGGAAGTTTCGAGTGATTGTGTGAATCAGCGGCAACGTCGTCTTGCCTTCTGCTAGGCGAAAAGACCTTAAGGTCAAAATCCCTCGAAACGCGCCTTCACAGTTCGTATGAAAACTAGAGACATTTCTACGGAATATATTAATTAACTCAGAAATTTTAATATCGAATTGCAATTATCCAACTTTCCTCTCACCCCTTCCTTCAAGTCTCATTCATAGATTGATTAATTCTCGAAGTGATTTAGGTTCTCTTTTTCTGCGTCTGCAACTGAAACTTTTTCAGTTGAAAATTGCATTCGTCTTCGCTGAAAAGATTTTACTGCGCTTGGTGCTGTTGAGCATCTGACAGTTACTGAAAGGCCCATGTGTTTCATGTTCCGTGAGACATCCAGTATACAGATTCTAAACGTTTTATGTTTCTATTTTTAGGCAATCCTGTATCGTGGGTGATGCTAGCGCCTGCAATGACGCCACGAAGGACTACAGATGGCGCGAATAACCCAGGACTTAGGCTCTACAAATTTAAGAAGGACACTGGACAGGTTTGTATATTTATCATAATAATAATAATAATAATTCATCATAATTCATTTACAATTCGTCATGAATAATAATATCCTTGTGTTGCCTTGTACCTCCTTAAGAGGAATGATTGGAGCTTCTACGTCCTATAAAGCAAGCATCCATAATGAGCTTAATTTTGTATTATTTCTCACATGTTATACATTAATTATATATGATAAAGGTTTATTACTTGTAATGTATATGTATAAAATGTTGTTGTATCCACGCTACGTGATAAAATATGTCTGATTCATATACTCAAAGAAGTACTCTGCTCCTTCACTCGACATTCGATAGTTCGTCCTGTCTGTCCCACATAGCATGTTCCACACTCACATATTATCTTCTATACCCCTTCGTTCTTCAGGAGGGGTGTGATATCCTTTGGGTTAGGCAAAAGATCTTTTACCTTTGCTGGTACTCTGTACCTCACCGTGATACCCGATTTCTTCAGTATTCTACCGATTCTTTCTGATACCCCACTTACGTATGGTAAGCAAGCGAACCCCTTTGACTCTTGTCGCTCCTCTGAGACTTGCGGTTTTCTTTGTGTGACACTTCGTATGTCGGACTTGGTGTATCCATTCTGACGTAGAGCCCACTCCAAGTGTTTCCGTTTGTCGTTCAAGGTGCTGGAGTCGCACACCTTCTCAGCTCTGTTGAACAGAGCGTTAATAACACTCTCTTCTGTTGGGGATGGTGGTTTGATTTGGCCTTCAAGTACCGATCGGTATGTGTTTTCTTACGCCACATCCAAAAATGGCAGCTGATTATGCTCTTCTATTTCCATCGTGAATTTGATAGAACGATTAACATTGTTCAGGTGGCTTAGGAACTCAGTAAGTTTATCTCTACCGTGTGGCGAAACCACAAAGGTATCATCAACATATCTGACCCAACGCTCGGGTTTGTAAGGACTTGACCTTATGGTTTTTTCTTCAAACAATTCCATGAAGAAATTGGCGATTACCGGTGAAAGAGGTGATCGCATGGGAGCACCCTCTACTTGCTCACACATCGCTCCCGCCCACTTGAAGTATGTGGTGGAGAGACAATACTCTACAAGATCCGGTACATCGGTTGGTAGACCTAGGGGCACAAGTGTTGTCCGAAGTGTTGTCCAAGTGTTGTTCTGTATATACGAGTGAAATCAGTTTTAAAATATCTTTATTAACGGAGGTACAATCTTCCGAGATCGCACTGTTGAGACACCTGTATAACTGTATAAAATAAAAAACGCATGTATTATTAATATTTTGACAAGCTGTAACTAAGATCTATTATGTGGTAATTTTTTCAATTTTAGTCTGTGTTCTCCGTAAAAAAAAAGGAAAACCTGCCATTTTATGTCAGATTCATTCACAGATTTGTCAACAACGAACAAAAATATCAAAAATTCACCTCTTGACTTAAAGTTATATACCTTTAATCCAGCGACGTGCGGTCCTTTTGTTCATAAGGTGTGCAGTGAAAAATAAATAATTGTAAATGTTTAATAAAAGATAGAAGTTGCCTAAAAATGTATAAAAATGGTAAGTTTACAGTCAAAATCAAGTGCAAGAGGCACAAGGCATCAGATATCAGGCAACAGAATGATGCATCAGTGTTTTTTATGTTACAATTTTGCGTTGTTTCTTGTGATTGATTTGTGTTTTTCTAGTTTTTGGCTAATGATGATTTGTTGATCAAAACTTGTACATAAGTACCCATTCTTGCAAAATTGAGGGTGTTATTTAACTCCTATCCTTTATTAAAGATATTTACTTATGTGCTATTGATAACTCAATGCTCCTGTACGCATTCTAGAAACATTGATGACATTTGCATAAATATCCGTCTTAGATTATTAGTAACATTGATTTAAACCAGAAATAAAACTGACTGTAGTGTAGGTCAAACTGAAATAAATGTAATTTAATACGACAAAACTATCATCAATTGGCACAACATGCATCATGTTATCAGCATTATTGAGTTATTGAATAAAAATCATAAAAACATGGACACAAATAATTCAAACTTGAAAATCAACAAACACTTCCAACACAAGTTTCCAAACGCCAAACGTCAACTGTGCATCGGAGCTGCAACACGCTGGAAATACGTTTCCCCAAAGGCGAATTTAAATTAACAAATATAAGCGAAATACATAAAAAATCTGATCAGGCTTTCTCCGGATTATTCATTGGACTTTAAAGAATGCATAGGTAAAAGTCCGATCAAAATTAGTTGGGTAGTTTTTGAGTTACACCATTAGTAATTGTTTGCCGTTCGTCGGTGCGCCCCTAGCCGCTGCACGCTGGAGCGATATGGTTGCGTGTATACCTCCTATATGCACTGTGTGCGTATCGGTTGGTAGTAAAGTTCGGATAGCGGACAAATAAATCGGTGTGTTCTGTATTCAATCTCAAGAATATACTTTAAATTTGTCGTTGGTAGAGTTTGCGAAGGCTCATACATTATTTACATACGTATAAAGCAGCTATGATTCTTGAATTCGCCAATTTTAACCCAAGTTAAAGCGGTACACAGTCAGGTGCACCGCTTGTGGCTGCACGACATGGCAGTAGCGCAAAGGCGGGTGTCGGTCGGGACGGGAGCGCTCGGCTCTAGCAAGTAGCAATGATATGGTGTGATTGGTCCGGACAAATGCAGTGGAGTTTTAACACCATGTGGTGTAAATTACTTTAAATTATTATTACGAAGAACTATTACTAAATATGTCGGTATATACATAAATACATAATATATCATTTTTTGTCAGGACTATTTTTAATATTCTTTCTTCTTTTTTCCCTAAATCTTAGGGTGTGCACTGCACGCTCTGCACGTATGGACCGCACGCCACTGCTTTAATCTAATATATCTAATGCATAAATCAATATTGCAGGTTTCTTATTTTAACCAACTAAACAGAAATATGTCTGAATTTAGGCGAGTGGCTGAATTTGCGACGTTTACCTTAACGTACGTATGCTATCTCACCACCCCAAGGGTACTTCAAAAAAAAAATCAAGCCAACATAAGCTAAACTCGGATTACGCAACAACTTGATAGAAGATATTAGCGGGGTTTCGTGTGTGTATTTGTCAGTTTGTCGCCAAAGTTCGATGTTGCTCGCGAACGGCGCGCCGTCATAAATAGGTCAGATTCCGGTCGTGTTTGTAACCGAAGTAGACGATTTTGCGGCTCACGTGTGGCGGCACGTGCGTACGCGTCTGATATTCGTGTAGCATGGCATCAAGTTTGGCCGGGGAATTTGGGCAATTTTGCCCCATCCGTGCGGGTTTTCGGCACATGACGATCGCCGAACACGTTACGCAATTTATTATATTATTTTGGGGACGCTGACAAGGCGGCTAAGTTAGGATATGGTCTCCACTCGACCGCATCGAGTGATATATAAACACTTGCGATCACGATAGAACCGGAATTTATTGATATAATCGAGAATAGAAGCGAAAGGGTTGTTCGTTTTGAGTTATGTGGTGGTAAAGGGGAGTTTCGTGTCAGTGGTGGTGGGTTCTAGGGTGGTACTATTGTTGTTAGTTGTTGTAGAATGAGATATTTGAACTGTGGATTAGGAATATATGATGTAGTTTGGAAAAAGGTACTATTATCGTGGCTATATATTTAACGTCGATTTTTTCGCTAATCTAGGGTGAAAAAGTTTGAAAAAAATCTGGTACTGTCCTTGATTAATATGCTACAACTCAACAGTTTTATTTTATTCCGGAAATAAACCATAGATTTCAACAAATTAAAAATTATTATCATTTCTCAGAAAATGTTATTCTTATTAAACAAAATCACCAATCTCCTTGCGAAGCAAAACCTCACTGTGTATAGTAAAAAACCCTGCAGGAATCCGCAGGAAAAAAAAAACAGTACAGGAGAAAAGTTACACTAAAACATAAAATAAAGTCGTACCATCCCCAAAATAACCTAAAATTCTTTTTGTGTGTATGTTACCAATCGTCCTTTCCAACAATTATAACAGTATTACACAAGTATTCATTATTATTCACCCACATACTTATGTCATTAAGGAATTTCAATATAATTACAGAAAATTTCCATAGAGTGCGCTCTATATAATTATCATTAATGAAAGTAAGGTCGGTAGGCGGCCATGTTTAATAGTAAGGTCTATTTAGGTGAGCGTAATGAGGGGCCTACTTGAGCTTAACGATATCGTTATTTTATAGCAGGTTGTTCCGCTTCCCAATGCATCAGACGAGGGGGACACCCTAATGCTGGAGAAACAGTTAACCTGAAGAGTCAATTAAAGCTAAAAGGTCACACCGGAATGTTTGTATCGTTACTGGCAGGGACATTCGCATCCATAAGATTCCAGGGCACGTCTTAATGTTCTTTTGTTGTCGCATTTTTACATTTACATTGCGGCCTTTCCAGCAAAATGAGAATGCCTACTCTTCTCCAGTGTTGAAGTTTGAAAATTCCTCCTGTTTAAACCACAAGAGATGGAGGGGTGTAATTTTCAGGATTGATAACTTAATTTACCTGTGGGGACAAGACATGTTAGATAATGGTCTGTATCCCGTCTACTTTTCGCGTAATACCACAAAAAGACAAGGTATAGCATCAAAACTGCTTGAATCCTGCTGATTAAACCACAACAGGTAGAGAGCTGTAACTTTCAGGATTCATTACTTAGTTGATCTGTGACCAGGGCATGTATGATAATCAACTCTACCACTCTTAGTTTTTTATTAAATCTACATCAAATGTTTTCACCGGCACCTCCACCAAAACTGTAAATCCGCTTGTTTCACGTTATTATCCCTTTTAAACCATTCCAATTGTTCAGGATTAACTACTTAGTTGATCTGTGACCAAGGCCTGAAAAATAAACGACCACATCCCTTTTACTTTTCTCATAATGTCACAAAAACCAAAATAATAACATCAAAATAGGTAGAATACATACATGCTCAGGGTTTGAAAAATTCTCCTGAGTAAACCAGAGTCGACAGGTTGTTGTAATTGTTAGGAATAATTATCTAATTAATCTGTGATCAAGACATGTATGATAATCGTCTGTATCCCGTCTAATTTTCGCGTAATAGCACAAAAAGACAAGGTATAGCATCAAAGCTATTTGAATACTCTCAGTGTTAATAATTGAAAAATCCTGCTGATTTTACCACAACAGATAGAGCTGTAATTTTCAGGATTAATTGCTTAGTTGATGTGTGACCAAGGCATGAAAAATAATCGACCATATCCATTCTACTTTTCTCATAATGTCACAAAAACCAAAATAATAGCATCAACGTTATTAGTGTACATACATACTCAAAGTTTGAAAAAGTCTCCTGAGTAAGCCAGAGTAGACAGAGAGTTGTAATTTTCAGGATTAACTACTTAGTTTATCTGTGACCAGGGCATGTATGATAATCGCCTCTACCATTCTTAGTTTTCTATTAAATCTACATCAAATGTTTTCACCGGCACCTCCACCAAAACTGTCAATCGGCTTATTTCACAATATTATCCCTTTTAAACCATATTTTTTGTATTTTTTCAGATCTTAGACTATACCCAATACTATTTGGACCTGTCAGCATCGAATAGCAAGGTGGAAGCCGAATGGACCGTGGAGTACAACTTCAGTTCGTATTACGGGATATCCAACATAACACCGCTCACTCTGCATACCTTGGCGGAGAGATTGACGTTGCCTGCAAGTCCCCACGACCATGCATTCGCCAAGTAATGCCCCCATGTAACATTCCATTTCAATTCTGTTCAACCAGTACGCTTGCGCCCGCTATCCAGTCATTTCCGAACAAAAAAATTAAATAAAAGACTTATTCGCGACGCGATTCAGTCCGTACTTTTAACTAGACGAAATTCAATTCCACGCGACACCCCCTCCTACCCCCCACCACCCCACACTGTTCCCTCTGTTCTAATTATGAATTCCAAACTGAGGGTGTAATTGATTGCAAAGTTCGGACGGCGAATCCAATCGCGGTAATGTTTTCATAGAAAAATTAATTAAACTGGATAATTGGGTCTGTTTTATTTGAGTTGGACTGAAAAGCGTTGTTAGTTTTGTCGGAAAAAGCAAGAATATTCACATAATATTCATAATTCGACTGCTGGATAAAATTATTGTGAATGCAAGTTATCCGTCACATGTTTTCTCTTAATTTAAGCTCAAGTTTGTAAAACAACTAATGAATTGCTACCACAAATCACACTTATCACCCATTTTAGCACAATTGCGGTAGGCTGTTGACGATTTTCTTGCGTTGAACACTACCGGACTCTGCTTTTCTATATTTTTTTTCTCAAGAAGTTGAAGTTATGAGTTCTTCCTTCAATGTTAACCGTTACTTGTACAAAAAATTGCATAAAATTAACATCAGATTTGTTTTTCTTAGGTACTACCGTGCCAACTCGGTGAAGATGTACAAAGATCTGATGAGTTGTGACGCAAGCTGTGCTCATACGCACTACTGCGCAATAACAAGAGTGGACTACGAAGAACACGAGCATTGCTTGAAGACAGCTGCAAGCGCGCTGGCGTCTTCGTCTGGGTCACAGTCGAAAGTATCGACGATATCAAGTATAATGTTGCTCATGATGCTGATCGTTCAATGCCTAGTGTGATTTTTGTAAGGATCTGGACTTGTGCTTTGAAGGAAACGCGCAAAAGAAAGCTCAACGCTTACTAATAATTGAAGAAATTTGTAATAATTCATTTCAATGCTCTGTGAATCATGGTCGGGGGTCGAGATTGTTGAATAGACTTCTTGACGCGTGGACCTTTTCGCATTTTGTTTAAACGTTTCTGTAAAAAGTATATGTTGGTTATATATAGTTATATGTTGGTAATTATTTGCGATTGTGGAACATTGAAATTGGATTTGGAGAATTTCAAAAGCGACTGTAAACCTGTTGTAAAATATTTTTATATTTTATAGTGTACATACAATGTATGAAAGGAGGGTATGTTGTACTTGCTGGTACATACTTTTAATAACCTGTTACATTGAGGCATCCCGTAGGCACTATATCATTGCCATACATGTCCACGCTTTTCATTTTGATTTTCTCGCAATACTAGGAGCAACATTTTTTTTTAAAATTCTGATGCTGTCCTTGATTAATATGGTACAACACATAAAAATTAGATAGCTGTATATGTTGGCGTTTACCCAATATTGCACACTCTTGCATTTTCCATACAAAAGATCGTACAGAAGCGCCGTGTGAATTCCGACACTCTTTGGTCTTTTGTGTGGTGCAGGGAAGGGAGCAAACAGCTTTCTATTTTTTATGAGTTGGAGCATAATATTAATAAAGAACAGCATTACAATTTTTAAAAATTTTTTAGCCCCTCGATTTGAGGGCAAACCGACAACGAAAGAGCGGACATAATAAATGACCACGATAGTACACGCACTAGAATTTTTTAAGTGAAGAGAAACTTATAAGTTTTGAAGATCATATTCAAGAATCAAATGTCAAATTCTTACAGTAAATAAAGTTATCACAATTGAAATTACTAAGTTGAGCGTACGGGATACTTTTATAAAACGGGTGTATTATATTTGCACGTTGTGGATATCACAGAATAATATGAAAGTGTATATTTATAAAATTATAAATTGTCTAATCTAGCTTTAAATGTGACATGTTATGTACCCAATACATTGTAAATATGACGCGAATGGTTTACATAAATAAACAGAAAATTATAACACACGCACTGTACCTACCAAATATTAGGTATTATTATATATTTAACACACTATTTGATAAATTATATTAAATCTTGACTTTCTTCTAAATCTAACAGTAACAATTAAGAAGCAAGTTGAAGATAAAATAATTTATTAAAAATTGTGACATATAGGGAAAAAGGTTTAAGAACTCCTGCCATCTAATAAACATACTCGAGAATTTAACACTCGTATATGCAAAAAAGCAGAGGAATGAATATCTTGTGTGATATTAAGAAAACATAATTCTAGGTATAAACAATTTAATGTATTTTTATATCGTTTGAGTGTTCCAAAAAAAAAAAAGTATATTTATATTTGACGAGCCCTCGAACAGTGTGACGCATCGGGCTTGTCGTAAATGTGTTTAAAAGCCGTTCGTTGAAAGCGTGAGAATTGGAAGTATGGTGCGAGAAGAAAAAATGACCAAAAAACATTTTTGCTATTACATTATAGAAACCTATTGTATTTAAAAGAGGAGATGAGAAATTCTAGCTATCTGATTGTATATTACCTATAACCGATTAACGATGATATTGTTGTAAGATTTTCTATTAAATGAATGTGTTCTGTTTATGATATAATGTGACCTCACGATACATTTTGTTGGCGAATTTTTAATTAAAACATTGTTGGAACAGTCCTGTTTTATTTATCATACCTCTCCACTCAAAAAAAGATAAATAAGGTGGATATATTTTAAAAGTTTTACAAGTGGCAATGTTACCGGGTCCGGGGTACCAATGAAACCAACAACGTTAACAACAGCGAATATATTCAAACCTTCCGCGATGGCTCGCGGAAGGTATTTTGACCAGTTTCTATACCCGCGAAGGCGCGAAAGAGATATTTTGACTAGTTTTTGCTGCCGCGATGGCTCGCGGAAGGCTTTTCGACCAGTTTTTAGACCCGCGAAGCCGCGAGAAAGATATTTTGACTAGTTTTTGCTGCCGCGATGGCTCGCGGAAGGCTTTTCGACCAGTTTTTAGACCCGCGAAGCCGCGAGAAAGATATTTTGACTAGTTTTTGCTGCCGCGATGGCTCGATGATTAACGATGATATTGTTGTAAGATTTTCTATTAAATGAATGTGTTCTGTTTATGATATAATGTGACCTCACGATACATTTTGTTGGCGAATTTTTAATTAAAACATTGTTGGAACAGTCCTGTTTTATTTATCATACCTCTCCACTCAAAAAAAGATAAATAAGGTGGATATATTTTAAAAGTTTTACAAGTGGCAATGTTACCGGGTCCGGGGGTACCAATGAAACCAACAACGTTAACAACAGCGAATATATTCAAACCTTCCGCGATGGCTCGCGGAAGGTATTTTGACCAGTTTCTATACCCGCGAAGGCGCGAAAGAGATATTTTGACTAGTTTTTGCTGCCGCGATGGCTCGCGGAAGGCTTTTCGACCAGTTTTTAGACCCGCGAAGCCGCGAGAAAGATATTTTGACTAGTTTTTGCTGCCGCGATGGCTCGCGGAAGGCTTTTCGACCAGTTTTTAGACCCGCGAAGCCGCGAGAAAGATATTTTGACTAGTTTTTGCTGCCGCGATGGCTCGATGATTAACGATGATATTGTTGTAAGATTTTCTATTAAATGAATGTGTTCTGTTTATGATATAATGTGACCTCACGATACATTTTGTTGGCGAATTTTTAATTAAAACATTGTTGGAACAGTCCTGTTTTATTTATCATACCTCTCCACTCAAAAAAAGATAAATAAGGTGGATATATTTTAAAAGTTTTACAAGTGGCAATGTTACCGGGTCCGGGGTACCAATGAAACCAACAACGTTAACAACAGCGAATATATTCAAACCTTCCGCGATGGCTCGCGGAAGGTATTTTGACCAGTTTCTATACCCGCGAAGGCGCGAAAGAGATATTTTGACTAGTTTTTGCTGCCGCGATGGCTCGCGGAAGGCTTTTCGACCAGTTTTTAGACCCGCGAAGCCGCGAGAAAGATATTTTGACTAGTTTTTGCTGCCGCGATGGCTCGCGGAAGGCTTTTCGACCAGTTTTTAGACCCGCGAAGCCGCGAGAAAGATATTTTGACTAGTTTTTGCTGCCGCGATGGCTCGCGGAAGGCTTTTCGACCAGTTTTTAGACCCGCGAAGCCGCGAGAAAGATATTTTGTCTAGTTTTTGCTGCCGCGATGGCTCGCGGAAGGCTTTTCGACCAGTTTTTAGACCCGCGAAGCCGCGAGAAAGATATTTTGTCTAGTTTTTGCTGCCGCGATGGCTCGCGGAAGGCTTTTCGACCAGTTTTTAGACCCGCGAAGCCGCGAGAAAGATATTTTGTCTAGTTTTTGCTGCCGCGATGGCTCGCGGAAGGCTTTTCGACCAGTTTTTAGACCCGCGAAGCCGCGAGAAAGATATTTTGTCTAGTTTTTGCTGCCGCGATGGCTCGCGGAAGGCTTTTCGACCAGTTTTTAGACCCGCGAAGCCGCGAGAAAGATATTTTGTCTAGTTTTTGCTGCCGCGATGGCTCGCGGAAGGCTTTTCGACCAGTTTTTAGACCCGCGAAGCCGCGAGAAAGATATTTTGTCTAGTTTTTGCTGCCGCGATGGCTCGCGGAAGGCTTTTCGACCAGTTTTTAGACCCGCGAAGCCGCGAGAAAGATATTTTGTCTAGTTTTTGCTGCCGCGATGGCTCGCGGAAGGCTTTTCGACCAGTTTTTAGACCCGCGAAGCCGCGAGAAAGACATTTTGACTAGTTTTTGCTGCCGCGATGGCACGCGCAAGGTTTTTCGACCAGTTTTTAGACCCGCGAAGGCGCGAGACAGATATTTTGACTAGTTTTTGCTGCCGCGATGGCACGCGCAAGGTTTTTCGACCAGTTTTTATGTCCGCGAAGGCGCGAGACAGACATTTTGACTAGTTTTTGCTGCCGCGATGGCACGCGCAAGGTTTTTCGACCAGTTTTTATGTCCGCGAAGGCGCGAGACAGACATTTTGACTAGTTTTTGCTGCCGCGATGGCACGCGCAAGGTTTTTCGACCAGTTTTTATGTCCGCGAAGGCGCGAGACAGACATTTTGACTAGTTTTTGCTGCCGCGATGGCACGCGCAAGGTTTTTCGACCAGTTTTTATGTCCGCGAAGGCGCGAGACAGACATTTTGACTAGTTTTTGCTGCCGCGATGGCACGCGCAAGGTTTTTCGACCAGTTTTTATGTCCGCGAAGGCGCGAGACAGACATTTTGACTAGTTTTTGCTGCCGCGATGGCACGCGCAAGGTTTTTCGACCAGTTTTTATGTCCGCGAAGGCGCGAGACAGACATTTTGACTAGTTTTTGCTGCCGCGATGGCACGCGCAAGGTTTTTCGACCAGTTTTTATGTCCGCGAAGGCGCGAGACAGACATTTTGACTAGTTTTTGCTGCCGCGATGGCACGCGCAAGGTTTTTCGACCAGTTTTTATGTCCGCGAAGGCGCGAGACAGACATTTTTACTAGTTTTTGCAGCCGCGATGGCACGCGCAAGGTTTTTCGACCAGTTTTTATGTCCGCGAAGGCGCGAGACAGACATTTTGACTAGTTTTTGCTGCCGCGATGGCACGCGCAAGGTTTTTCGACCAGTTTTTCTGTCCGCGAAGGCGCGAGACAGACATTTTCACTAGTTTTTGCTGCCGCGATGGCACGCGCAAGGTTTTTCGACCAGTTTTTATGTCCGCGAAGGCGCGAGACAGACATTTTGACTAGTTTTTGCTGCCGCGATGGCACGCGCAAGGTTTTTCGACCAGTTTTTATGTCCGCGAAGGCGCGAGACAGACATTTTGACTAGTTTTTGCTGCCGCGATGGCACGCGCAAGGTTTTTCGACCAGTTTTTATGTCCGCGAAGGCGCGAGACAGACATTTTGACTAGTTTTTGCTGCCGCGATGGCACGCGCAAGGTTTTTCGACCAGTTTTTATGTCCGCGAAGGCGCGAGACAGACATTTTGACTAGTTTTTGCTGCCGCGATGGCACGCGCAAGGTTTTTCGACCAGTTTTTATGTCCGCGAAGGCGCGAGACAGACATTTTGACTAGTTTTTGCTGCCGCGATGGCACGCGCAAGGTTTTTCGACCAGTTTTTATGTCCGCGAAGGCGCGAGACAGACATTTTGACTAGTTTTTGCTGCCGCGATGGCACGCGCAAGGTTTTTCGACCAGTCTTTATGTCCGCGAAGGCGCGAGACAGACATTTTGACTAGTTTTTGCTGCCGCGATGGCACGCGCAAGGTTTTTCGACCAGTTTTTATGTCCGCGAAGGCGCGAGACAGACATTTTGACTAGTTTTTGCTGCCGCGATGGCACGCGCAAGGTTTTCGACCAGTTTTTATGTCCGCGAAGGCGCGAGACAGACATTTTGACTAGTTTTTGCTGCCGCGATGGCACGCGCAAGGTTTTTCGACCAGTTTTTATGTCCGCGAAGGCGCGAGACAGACATTTTGACTAGTTTTTGCTGCCGCGATGGCACGCGCAAGGTTTTTCGACCAGTTTTTATGTCCGCGAAGGCGCGAGACAGACATTTTGACTAGTTTTTGCTGCCGCGATGGCACGCGCAAGGTTTTTCGACCAGTTTTTATGTCCGCGAAGGCGCGAGACAGACATTTTGACTAGTTTTTGCTGCCGCGATGGCACGCGCAAGGTTTTTCGACCAGTTTTTATGTCCGCGAAGGCGCGAGACAGACATTTTGACTAGTTATTGCTGCCGCGATGGCACGCGCAAGGTTTTTCGACCAGTTTTTATGTCCGCGAAGGCGCGAGACAGACATTTTTACTAGTTTTTGCTGCCGCGATGGCTCGCGCAAGGTTTTTCGACCAGTTTTTATGTCCGCGAAGGCGCGAGACAGACATTTTTACTAGTTTTTGCTGCCGCGATGGCTCGCGCAAGGTTTTTCGACCAGTTTTTATGTCCGCGAAGGCGCGAGACAGACATTTTGACTAGTTTTTGCTGCCGCGATGGCACGCGCAAGGTTTTTCGACCAGTTTTTATGTCCGCGAAGGCGCGAGACAGACATTTTGACTAGTTTTTGCTGCCGCGATGGCACGCGCAAGGTTTTTCGACCAGTTTTTATGTCCGCGAAGGCGCGAGACAGACATTTTGACTAGTTTTTGCTGCCGCGATGGCACGCGCAAGGTTTTTCGACCAGTTTTTATGTCCGCGAAGGCGCGAAACAGACATTTTGACTAGTTTTTGCTGCCGCGATGGCACGCGCAAGGTTTTTCGACCAGTTTTTATGTCCGCGAAGGCGCGAGACAGACATTTTGACTAGTTTTTGCTGCCGCGATGGCACGCGCAAGGTTTTTCGACCAGTTTTTATGTCCGCGAAGGCGCGAGACAGACATTTTGACTAGTTTTTGCTGCCGCGATGGCACGCGCAAGGTTTTTCGACCAGTTTTTATGTCCGCGAAGGCGCGAGACAGACATTTTGACTAGTTTTTGCTGCCGCGATGGCACGCGCAAGGTTTTTCGACCAGTTTTTATGTCCGCGAAGGCGCGAGACAGACATTTTGACTAGTTTTTGCTGCCGCGATGGCACGCGCAAGGTTTTTCGACCAGTTTTTATGTCCGCGAAGGCGCGAGACAGACATTTTGACTAGTTTTTGCTGCCGCGATGGCACGCGCAAGGTTTTTCGACCAGTTTTTATGTCCGCGAAGGCGCGAGACAGACATTTTGACTAGTTTTTGCTGCCGCGATGGCACGCGCAAGGTTTTTCGACCAGTTTTTATGTCCGCGAAGGCGCGAGACAGACATTTTGACTAGTTTTTGCTGCCGCGATGGCACGCGCAAGGTTTTTCGACCAGTTTTTATGTCCGCGAAGGCGCGAGACAGACATTTTGACTAGTTTTTGCTGCCGCGATGGCACGCGCAAGGTTTTTCGACCAGTTTTTATGTCCGCGAAGGCGCGAGACAGACATTTTGACTAGTTTTTGCTGCCGCGATGGCACGCGCAAGGTTTTTCGACCAGTTTTTATGTCCGCGAAGGCGCGAGACAGACATTTTGACTAGTTTTTGCTGCCGCGATGGCACGCGCAAGGTTTTTCGACCAGTTTTTATGTCCGCGAAGGCGCGAGACAGACATTTTGACTAGTTTTTGCTGCCGCGATGGCACGCGCAAGGTTTTTCGACCAGTTTTTATGTCCGCGAAGGCGCGAGACAGACATTTTGACTAGTTTTTGCTGCCGCGATGGCACGCGCAAGGTTTTTCGACCAGTTTTTATGTCCGCGAAGGCGCGAGACAGACATTTTGACTAGTTTTTGCTGCCGCGATGGCACGCGCAAGGTTTTTCGACCAGTTTTAATGTCCGCGAAGGCGCGAGACAGACATTTTGACTAGTTTTTGCTGCCGCGATGGCACGCGCAAGGTTTTTCGACCAGTTTTTATGTCCGCGAAGGCGCGAGACAGACATTTTGACTAGTTTTTGCTGCCGCGATGGCACGCGCAAGGTTTTTCGACCAGTTTTTATGTCCGCGAAGGCGCGAGACAGACATTTTGACTAGTTTTTGCTGCCGCGATGGCACGCGCAAGGTTTTTCGACCAGTTTTTATGTCCGCGAAGGCGCGAGACAGACATTTTGACTAGTTTTTGCTGCCGCGATGGCACGCGCAAGGTTTTTCGACCAGTTTTTATGTCCGCGAAGGCGCGAGACAGACATTTTGACTAGTTTTTGCTGCCGCGATGGCACGCGCAAGGTTTTTCGACCAGTTTTTATGTCCGCGAAGGCGCGAGACAGACATTTTGACTAGTTTTTGCTGCCGCGATGGCACGCGCAAGGTTTTTCGACCAGTTTTTATGTCCGCGAAGGCGCGAGACAGACATTTTGACTAGTTTTTGCTGCCGCGATGGCACGCGCAAGGTTTTTCGACCAGTTTTTATGTCCGCGAAGGCGCGAGACAGACATTTTGACTAGTTTTTGCTGCCGCGATGGCACGCGCAAGGTTTTTCGACCAGTTTTTATGTCCGCGAAGGCGCGAGACAGACATTTTGACTAGTTTTTGCTGCCGCGATGGCACGCGCAAGGTTTTTCGACCAGTTTTTATGTCCGCGAAGGCGCGAGACAGACATTTTGACTAGTTTTTGCTGCCGCGATGGCACGCGCAAGGTTTTTCGACCAGTTTTTATGTCCGCGAAGGCGCGAGACAGACATTTTGACTAGTTTTTGCTGCCGCGATGGCACGCGCAAGGTTTTTCGACCAGTTTTTATGTCCGCGAAGGCGCGAGACAGACATTTTGACTAGTTTTTGCTGCCGCGATGGCACGCGCAAGGTTTTTCGACCAGTTTTTATGTCCGCGAAGGCGCGAGACAGACATTTTGACTAGTTTTTGCTGCCGCGATGGCACGCGCAAGGTTTTTCGACCAGTTTTTATGTCCGCGAAGGCGCGAGACAGACATTTTGACTAGTTTTTGCTGCCGCGATGGCACGCGCAAGGTTTTTCGACCAGTTTTTATGTCCGCGAAGGCGCGAGACAGACATTTTGACTAGTTTTTGCTGCCGCGATGGCACGCGCAAGGTTTTTCGACCAGTTTTTATGTCCGCGAAGGCGCGAGACAGACATTTTGACTAGTTTTTGCTGCCGCGATGGCACGCGCAAGGTTTTTCGACCAGTTTTTATGTCCGCGAAGGCGCGAGACAGACATTTTGACTAGTTTTTGCTGCCGCGATGGCACGCGCAAGGTTTTTCGACCAGTTTTTATGTCCGCGAAGGCGCGAGACAGACATTTTGACTAGTTTTTGCTGCCGCGATGGCACGCGCAAGGTTTTTCGACCAGTTTTTATGTCCGCGAAGGCGCGAGACAGACATTTTGACTAGTTTTTGCTGCCGCGATGGCACGCGCAAGGTTTTTCGACCAGTTTTTATGTCCGCGAAGGCGCGAGACAGACATTTTGACTAGTTTTTGCTGCCGCGATGGCACGCGCAAGGTTTTTCGACCAGTTTTTATGTCCGCGAAGGCGCGAGACAGACATTTTGACTAGTTTTTGCTGCCGCGATGGCACGCGCAAGGTTTTTCGACCAGTTTTTATGTCCGCGAAGGCGCGAGACAGACATTTTGACTAGTTTTTGCTGCCGCGATGGCACGCGCAAGGTTTTTCGACCAGTTTTTATGTCCGCGAAGGCGCGAGACAGACATTTTGACTAGTTTTTGCTGCCGCGATGGCACGCGCAAGGTTTTTCGACCAGTTTTTATGTCCGCGAAGGCGCGAGACAGACATTTTGACTAGTTTTTGCTGCCGCGATGGCACGCGCAAGGTTTTTCGACCAGTTTTTATGTCCGCGAAGGCGCGAGACAGACATTTTGACTAGTTTTTGCTGCCGCGATGGCACGCGCAAGGTTTTTCGACCAGTTTTTATGTCCGCGAAGGCGCGAGACAGACATTTTGACTAGTTTTTGCTGCCGCGATGGCACGCGCAAGGTTTTTCGACCAGTTTTTATGTCCGCGAAGGCGCGAGACAGACATTTTGACTAGTTTTTGCTGCCGCGATGGCTCGCGCAAGGTTTTTCGACCAGTTTTTATGTCCGCGAAGGCGCGAGACAGACATTTTGACTAGTTTTTGCTGCCGCGATGGCACGCGCAAGGTTTTTCGACCAGTTTTTATGTCCGCGAAGGCGCGAGACAGACATTTTGACTAGTTTTTGCTGCCGCGATGGCACGCGCAAGGTTTTTCGACCAGTTTTTATGTCCGCGAAGGCGCGAGACAGACATTTTGACTAGTTTTTGCTGCCGCGATGGCACGCGCAAGGTTTTTCGACCAGTTTTTATGTCCGCGAAGGCGCGAGACAGACATTTTGACTAGTTTTTGCTGCCGCGATGGCACGCGCAAGGTTTTTCGACCAGTTTTT
>OZ030397.1:38609266-38731431 GCA_964023965.1 Melinopterus prodromus | reverse complement strand
GAGTTTTTTAAATGGAACACCCTGTATTTTATATGTCCGTTGAATTTCCTATCAAGTTCCCTTTAATTTATGTCAAATATGTCATATGTCTAATTTTAGTAGTTTTCGTGATATTTACAATTTAAGTAAAAATGTGTAATATTATCTAAATATGCCTTTATTTTTGTCTCTTAGTTGTAAATCAGTAATAGTATATTCACATATAATTTAAGAAGAAAATAACTTTAATACTATCAGCGTTTATTAAAAAATAAATCCCTTTTTACTTAGTAGCCTATTTGAAGCAAATTCAGAAAGAAACTATAAACACTTGCTGTGCATACATTCTGGATACTCTTAATGTATTTCTGTCGGTTTCGCCATAGATGTAGATCATGTTAATTAATTCTTCTTTGCTATAATTATAGCTCATCGTTCATAGAAAAGACAAATATTGTTACCAATTTTTACAGCAATATGATTAATTAATGCTGATAATATAATTACCGTTTTTTAAGTTGTATTTTAATACAGTATGACTGATTTACAAATGAGAAACAAAAAATAACAATAGAATTATGAGATAATATTACACACTTTTCTTTAAATTGTAAATATCACGAAAACTACTACAATTGGACATATGGCATACTGGATATAAATTAAAGGGAACTAAGGGGGCAATTCAACTAGCACATAATATACAGGGTGTTTCATTTGAAAAACTCAAGAAAGAGCAATTTAAAAGACATCAAAATTTACTTATTTTTACGAACTTCCTGTATAGTAAATCTAATATTTTTTGATACTATCATCTATCTATTGTCTTTGACTATTGTTTGACATAGTTTAACTGCAAAGTCTGCAAAAATTAAACTATTAAAATTAAACTATTAACCTATTAATTAAACTGACAGTTAGCAACCTATACGGTTGGATAAACAAATTTATTAGTATTGATATAATATTAAAATATACAGGGCGTTCCATTTAAAAAATTGTATATATTTTCCGAACGCCTAAATGCAACACCCTATATATATATATATATATAGAAAAGTTAGGTTAATGGGTATTCGACAGGTTATGTAAATTAAACTCTATATATATATATATATATATAATTTGATAATTTAATGACTGTATGTTGTTATTATATCGGAAAACTTAGTGGGAATTCAGTCAAAAAACGTTTTTTCTTTTTTATATTTTTTATTCCATATACCAATATTTCGGACTAATTTTAGTCCTTCCTCAGGGTTCGGAGAAACTTAGATAATAAATGTAAAAATTATGAGAGATGTCATAAACTTTTCCAACTTTGTTTTATGACATCTCTCATAATTTTTACATTTATTATCTAAGTTTCTCCGAACCCTGAGGAAGGACTAAAATTAGTCCGAAATATTGGTATATGGAATAAAAAATATAAAAAAGAAAAAACGTTTTTTGACTGAATTCCCACTAAGTTTTCCGATATATATATATATATATATATATATATATATATATATATATATATATATATATATATATATATATATGTATAAATGAAAACAATTTTACGTTATAGAAACTGGTGAGTCAAACAACTTTTGTGTTATATTTTTTTTTTCTAACGCTTCAGTGGCTATCGACCGTCGGGATACTAATAACTCACCCTGTATATAAAATTAATAGTTTAGCTGCATGAGATTCATTTTGATCGAAATTGATCGTGTCTGCATTAAAATAAAACTAGTTAGCCAGGATTTGATTGGTGATGGGAAACTGTTATACCATCCCCTGGAATAATATCTCTTTAATCGTTTGAAATTTTCGGGTCGTTTTGTTATCAATTGTGAAAAATGCGCTCGGGGAAAAATGACTGAGGGCCCTAAACGCCGCTCGCAGCTTTCGGTAAATATTTGGAAACGTATTTCATGGGACCCGACCGGCCGGGAGACTGGAACGGGGTCTATTGTTTCAGCGGCCGTATCCGTTTTGGGATGATTTATCGACAGCGCCGTTATGTCCCAGGGGCTGATTGGGCTAATTTAATGCCCCGGAATGCCACTTGAACATGCCGGGGACAGCGCCCGTACCCGCGCCACCACACGCTTACGCACCCAAATACCCCCATCGCAACTTGTATCACTGCTGTTCGCGACACATAAAATGAATCAAATCGAGACGACCTGACCACTGCAACAGACGTTTACTTACAATTAGATGGACAATTTCTATGTTTCAATAAGTTTCATCATAAATATAAATTCTAGAGTTACAAATATATTTATGAATTTGGGGCGTTTACATAACAGACATTTATTGTAGATACTTAAATGATTTCAAGTTTCGCTAACTCACTCGTTAACTTCTGATATAATAAAAGCAAGATATAGCAAAAAAAACTCTGACTGAGCTACACGGCAAAAATCGCGACGCCGACGTTTGAAAAGAAAACTAATTACGAACGCGACGAACAAAAAGAGCAGGCATTCGCTGAATTATGAACAAGGTGTGTTTTCAAGAGCCAGATTCAATTATGCATTATTAATTTCAGTTACGTTCGCGTAACCGACCGGTAAAATGTAAAAATTAAAAATAGATATAATTAGTGGGACGTGCAAGCTTGCGTCGCGCCCGACGTCTAGTTGGCCGACTTTTTAAATTATTCACCGGAAGAATGACAGCGAAAAGGCCCTGACGACCCCCGAGTTCAATTCAGTTCGGTCACAGCCGCCGTCGTTTGAATAAAAGGGCGTTGTTCGCTTCACATACGCGCCGCAGGCGGCGCCACCGTCAAATTAATTAATAAGCGTTCACATCTCAACTGTACCCACGTAATATTTTTTTTTGCGCTCGCTACGGTCCTTTTAGTTGGCAGTTAATTAGTCGGTCGCAACAGAGTGCCAACCTCTGTTAACCGTATATATAATATACCTTACAGATTGTTCTAGCCGGTATAACACATTTAATGAATTTTGAACGAATTGGGTGCGGCTATTTTTCGCCATATCATGAATACTAACTGTGAAAAGTTAATAGTTTCTGAGAAATTAAATCGTTTGTCAAGAAAGTGGCAACTGCAGGCCTATTTTTACTTTATCATACGTAGTAAGTAGTTAAATAATAAATTGGCCAAATTGTATTTGATTGAGATCGGTCGGGTCTGCGTTAATATAAAACTAGTTAGCCACGATTTGATAGATATTTTCATTCTAATGACAGTAGATAGTGTCAAACGCTGATGTTTTGACAACACCTACTGTCAATAGAATCGATATATCTATCAGATAGAGAATTATTGAAATAAAATAAATTCAAGGCAAAAAAATATTTATTTGCGGATAAAAATGCATATGTTTAAAATAATTATGATTGTGTTAAGCGAGTTATGGTCGAGTATTCAATTAAGTAAATAGTGTTAGCGTCAAAGAAATATGTGGTGATCCAAAAGTATATATTTCTTAAAAACAAGAAATCTTTTCTATCTGCATAGAAGATTAATCACCCGACTTTAAAACATCTCTAGGGGGAAAATATAACATAACTCATTAAAGTTGTAGTACAGAAGCGAATTATAACGAATGTCTGTAGTGTCTTTTTCGGTTCTACACAAAGTCGAGCTTGCTGCAAGTGGCCTACATCTGTAAAAATGAGTTCGACAGAGTAACTTTTTCCGACTCCGGTAAAATCCGGTTATCTGATTTGAATCGATCGCGTCCGTACGGTTGAGCTTCCGGTCCCGTTCCCCGTAATAGACGAAAGGAGACATAAAAATCCCGAGCTAACTAAATCAGCCCTAAACGATAGGGTCGCCCCCCTTTTATTTCAAGGCTTTTCACTTTAAGCACAATTCGGTTAGATCCGGCTGCCTCAACAGAATTGATAACATTTTTAAATTATTTCCTTGATATAGAGGAAAGGACAGTGTCTGAATTTTGGGCGTTTACCTTCCCTTTTTTTTCTGTGTCTACGTAGTTAGTATTTATTGTTATTCTTTTTGTTCTAGTGGTCGATGTACCTTCAGCATCTTGACGTACAACGGTTAATTAAATTTGTCGTGGAGTGTTAGCATAACCATGGTATTTTCTCTGTTTTCGCTGTCTAATGTTGCTTTTGCAGTCACGGTTATCAGCAAATTTGCTGCGTTTTATGGTCCAGTCTCGACGGCCCTGCCGTCTTGATGTACAAAACGGGCTGCCGACTCTTCCTGCACGTGTATACTACCGTGCCCTCCATGCGAGGGTCAGTATCCCCCCTGGCATACCTAATCCCCATCTACAAAGTGGGTCTATGCTACTACCGCGGTAGTTGCCACGAACGGGGGTGAGGTATGACAGTATGAATCGTTAGAGGAAATGCTGTCACCTAGCGCGGTTTTAAAGAGCGGCCTATGACCCCGCGATTTTTATTCAGCGTCCTTTTTTGATCATTATGACAGCTTGAACCGTTGAGATATTGTGGATATGCTTTGCGTTAACAGTGAGTGCGGTCCAATGTGTACGTCGTCGACATTCAACAACCGTTTAGGAGTGGAGGGAAGGATCATTAGGTAAGTTAATTTATTAATTAAAACCGTTATCGCATTGTGAGGCATAAATGATAGATACATGGTTAGCCAAAATTACCGGAACACCTAAATGAATCTCCAACGGTAAGAAATCATTAGAACAGACTTCTTCAGCACACGAATTACAGATGATTTGCTAGTGAATATGTAGACATAACTCTCGCATAATCTTAACTGTGTCAATATGACTGACTTCTACAATTTAGTGGTCTAGCATGCACTGAAGCTATTAAACAATGCACTGGCACTGGTGGCTCGTACACAAACAATTTACCGTTGCTCCCCCTATGGCAGTTTGCGCCCCGTCCAGATTGAACACGTGTAAGCGATCCAACAGACGCGTGTGCGTGTTTACTCCCCCAGCTATATCTATTAAATTCCGTTAACGTAGCGTAGGCAGATTCGATATAGCGTTATATTCCAACAGTTTGCTTGCGCGACTAGTTTGGGAAATGGACTGTTTGTACTCACTAATAAATTATGCGATCGCAAAATCGATTTCGATTTAAATTTAATGCCCAAATGAATCAATTTATGCGTTGCGTTGCATACGGTATATATGGAGAGGGACAAAAATGTTTTTCACCAACTACTTCCTACAAACTATACATTATTTTTAAAATATAGTTATCAATTATTCATTATTTGAAACTTTCTGCACTACGCACAGTGGTAGAAAACATAAACCAAACAGTTTGACGCCCTGGAAAGTTTAGATAACCTACAGTAAAGGACTAAAAGTCCGATGTAGATTTTTGTACTAATTTTTAATTTTCGCGTCTCATCTCGGACTGTAGTGTTGTACTATTATCTAAAATATTTTGCAGCAGTTTTTATAATGTTTAACATTTTTTTTTTATGATAAACGCAGACATAATTAACTTTTTATTATTTTTATTATTGTGTATACTTGAGTTAGCATGTAAACAATATCGTGCATGGGGCGTATTTGCGTAGAGCTTGCGGTTTCCTGTTCTAATATAGTTCTAGTATGTAGACCGCTAAGTGTTGAAACATGTAAGACGAAGTTCGGAGCCGTACGCTACCCCCCGGTACATTACAAGGCCTGCAAATACGTTTACACGTATTATAATCTATTATTAATGCATAACGCCACGTCCACATCCTCCCCTATGTATGCAAGACGCCGTACACACGCCCCGGTGTATATTAATGCAGGCCTCTGACTCCATTATTAACAGTAGACGTATTATTAGGTTACAGACAAACTTCCATTAGACGTATAATCAAGTCTTACCTCCATTATATGGGATGAAATGCATTCTGGTGGATGAGTGCATAATTAACATCATATTAAAGTTTTTAATAACTTTATACGCCAAAGAAAAACAATATAGAAATATAACTAAATTTTTTGGGACTCCTTCTAGATTTCGTCACAGTATACCAAAAGGAAAAAGAGAAACGTCTTAGAGCCTATAATTCGACACAATTCGTATATTTTATTGACACTTTATCGCCAGTTCCGATATCCCTCTAAGGGCTTCCCCGCTCCGCTTTCACTCTGCGATGAACTCGCGTGTGTCTATTGTTTTTACAGTCGATGGCTCCACGCCGGTCCCTATAGGTTCCCAAAACTTCTCACGAACTCGATCACTTCAAACCGTCTGCGAAGTTATAACAAATTTAGCGGTCTGTCCGTTTCTTTGACAGGACCAAGGACTGATTTGCCTCTCAAACATTCAATTATTTCTTGCGTTGAAGGAAGGGCCGTCCTGTATAATGCGTATGATATCGACTTGTAATACTTTATGTTAGGACAGTTTGGTTTTAGAGAATAGCATTCCACTATAGAGCAGTCCATAACATAACAAAATTCTGATAAATAAATATAGAATCATTAGGGAATATAGATATACTCCCGCTTGAACAGCTTTTTTTCTAATATTTCGCTTTTTGCTTAAACTGTAAATATATCCTAAAAAGGAAGAAACTGAGACGAGTGATGATACATGTATATCTTAAATATATATTCGGGGGATCAAGAAAAATTTATGCGCGTCTTATCTCAGACGTCCCCTCGACAGCAGCGACATCTTGCGACGTAATTTTCTAATAATCCCCCCCACGCTTTCGCATACAGATGGAAATTTTTCTTCCTCATTTCAGCGCAGCGAGTGACGCCACGATGCATGTGAAATTAGTCAAGCCGGGCGGGTATATGCTGTAAACTGGGCCGTGTCCCGGCCCTTATCTTTAAGCATGAACGAGTCTGGGTTCTTGGGGAGGATGTGCACTCCCAGCGCCCGCATAGTGTAACTTTGCGTCTCTCCCGTTCTGACAGGATTTTAAAGTCGCTCTGCTCACGGCGCGTGAAATTAGTTTTCTTCATAATCTTTAGCATCAACAAGATGCATGTTGAACGCTGCTGCTCTGAGCCGGATCCATTAGACATGAGAAACTTGAGAGCGTAAACAATGCATCTACGCTGGTACGCAGACTATTTGGATATTATTCCAGCTTAGCAAGTGATAATCCGCACTTTAAAACAGCTTTATGGTCATCATCAGTAAGGTGAAAGCCACAAATTCAGACAAGTTAATTACTTTTTGTTACATTTGTAACTGTAAAATTTATACTTATGTGGTGCTAATGACTACGTCAACTTTTTTTTAAACAAATATTTCCTGCTGAAGATATCTGGCTATTCATGACGTCTGAATTTGGGAAAGGTAAACATTTCTTCCCCGGCGCATCCACCAAAAGTTTATATTTAAGAAAACTAATTAAGCAACTATCAATTTCGCGTTTAAGCGCCCTAACTATTCCAGCATGTGCATCGCGAAGATAAATATGTTGTAAACTCGGGTCTTATTGGCAAAAGAAACAGCTCGGCACTAATAGTCAATCTCCTCGGGTAAGCAATTTAATTAAGTTAAGGTTCGCTAGTAGTAAACCCAGATGGCGCGGTCGTGCACTCAATACTCGACTCGTTATTTAACCTCCACGTAGTCGAGACGGAGTCGGTAAAAATTCATGCGACAGAACATCGTTTGCAAGCCGTGCTTTTGTGTAAATTCACACTTGCATCCCTTAAAATGTGACATATCGCTGAAACGTGCTACCCACAGTGGTTGAACATGAGAATCCAGCCGATCAAAGTTATGTTACCGCTATGGTCCAAGTCAATCCAAAGTGACATAAACATGTCCTTGGATAACCAAATGACTTAAAACCGATCAGCTTGCTGCCCTGGAAAATTTAAATAACGTACAGTAAGGGGCTAAATTCAATTCCGCATCAATTCTCGACTGTCATGTTGAACAATTTGTTACTACAGTGATTGTGGATGTTGTTGGTGTAAACTTTATTATTGCCGGATTGTCTGAGGATAAGCCTTGATTTTAAATTAAATATTAATTAATCAATATTTGGAAATTTAACTAAAAATTTAACCCTTAAAACATCCCCTATACTATTTGAAGTTCATTTACAAAAAAAAAGTTTAAAATCGACCACTGTGCGACCTATTCTGTAATCCGCAGTGCATCGGTCGCGCGACAACAGCGACCTCTCGATCGCAAACACTCGGAATATAAATGAAGCTCGAGTTCTTGTTATTATGCCGCGCCGTTCCAATGTTATCGTCTGCACTCCGCTGAATTTTAAGCCGCTTTAACATGCGCGGGGAATGCGCATGTAAAGAGCGTGGAGTGCCGCACTCGACGGCATAAACCGATACCGTTTCATTTTTTCGCGGCGCGTTTACGTGGCCGACACCAGGGGGCGCGCCTCTCGCTGAAATTTAATCCCCGCTATTGATGGATTACTGGATTTACTTTGGATTATTCCGCGGCTGGAAACGATATTATTTTTGTCCCGCAGGGGTGAAATTCGAGGCTTGTTTGTGGTTGTTTGTTTTTATGGGGTCCCAACTAACTCATAAAAATATTTGTGAATCTTAATTCTTACAACTATAAACACAAAATGAATTAGAATGTTCAAACGTTGGATACCTGAAAATTTGGAGTCGGGAATTGAGGTTATTTGCCTCAATATTTTCCACAATAAAAAAATAGTCATGCATGTGTAAGAAGTAAATTGTACTTTAGTGTGGTAGAATAGAATATAACACATAACGAATGACTCACCCTGTATCCGATATTAAATAAATAAACATATGAAATTATAATTATTTAAGTTTCGATGGACAAAAATAAAAATATTATCGAGCGCTAATGCATTTATGGTTAATATGAGAGGAAAACCTCGTAAAGGCCTGTCCATAAAAACTGTTGGGATTCAATTACTGTCCTCGGATTAGGTCGGGGTATGTTTGTCCGGACACACACACAAAAGGGACCTGACCAAATGGGCACTAACGTCAAATTGATTTTTATTTATGGCCGGGCCGCCGTCGATATTGGCTCCACCTCAAATATTTCTTTATTGGTCCCTTATGCTAGATAAATGTCCCCAAGATCGGTACCGGATCTCCTAACAGCGCTGTTTTTCCGCGATAATAGACGAAATTATTCTCCCGGATACCCGGAAATACTCTTTGCCCCGGACTTTACTTAATTTCTCAAGGGTGGTTGCTGGTTACTGGCCTGCCCTACTTTAACGTTATAAGTTATTGTTCTTTGTGGCTATCCAACTATTCTCTCTCTCACACACACACTCCATTCTCACCTTTTTATTAATTAACTTGAACGAGAAGCCAGGCTATGCACTACGTATATCGCGTGTATATAGGTATACCTCTTAGGAGACTCACCACAATAAAGTTTCAAGTGGAGTTTCGCCACCTTAAGATACGAATAACACCATACGAGTAGTTCTGTTGAGTTTTTAGAGTACTGCGGTATGAATAAAAGTGAAAGTAAAAAGGTTAGAATTGAAGAAAATGAGTCAAGTGAACTAATAAGCACCATGACGATACCGCAAGGTTCTGTTTTGGGGTCTCTTCTATTTAATTTGTATAGCTGATGTTGCTGCACTGCTGTGATTTGTTCCTATTTGCAAACGATACATTAATATCAATTGCAGGAGCTCACTTACAGGTAAACGCCCAAAATTCAGACCGGTTAAAGAATTTTTGTTACATTTGTAACTGTAGAATTTAAACACAGTTTTTGTTATTATTAATAACTTTAAAAAAATACTACACACCAAGAAATCAATTAATTCCTTTCTAACTTTTTAACAAAGTCCACTTGGCGGAGCAAGTCTAGAAGTAGATCATCATCTCTGAGTAATTTAAATTTCAAACTCTCGGTGCAGTGAGAAGAAAAAGTAAAATAGGTAGCTCGATATATGGATGGCAATCTCGTAGCAAGCGAGCTTTGATGTCCTATATATGAGAGTTGATGCTTAAGCTCGACTAGGCAGGTAATGCAGGTCGACTGCACCAGAGGGCGCTTTTCAAAGTCTGAGCTTTTAATAAAGCCCGCCATTCATCACGAACGCCCATCATTCCATTATTGGGAAAGGTAAAAGCTACCCATCGATTCATTCGAATAATAGCTAATATTAAATTCTCGATGGATATGCCCGCCCTCGGGACATGTTATTTGCCGATGACACCACTAGATATACGGTTTGAACAAATTTCAAATACGACACCTATAATTTTGTTATGCGTGTAATTTTGTTGTTTACTTTTCTCTGGGAATTCGTAATAAATAATTAGAGTTACAGTTAATACTGAGGGGAATACATCTTGACGTAATTGGAAAGTGTGCGTTGCGACTGTTGCTCCCGTTGTTTATGTTCAATTAGGAAATGGTATTCAGCCTCGGGTGGTTTGATTTTCAAATTAATTACACGCCAAGGGGGAGGGGGCGTATTGAACTTGGTGATTATGAGGGGTGGCTTGCGCATTGCAACACGGCATTAATTAAATTGAGTACAGATCTGTGATAAGTTGTCTGAACCCGGTGTTGCACCATTTTTTTTTTAAGTTGATAAATATATAGGAAGTACATGTCAAAAGTATATAATTTTAGTGGTTGGTTGGTTGTACTTTTGTTAGTCTAAAGTTCTTTCTGTAATGTTTGTGATTCTGTGAAGCTTAAACTTTCTACAATACTCGAGAGTGCAAGTCTAGAGAAATTCAGAAGAAATTAACTTGTGCTCTTATAGTCAATATTTAATTATTTTTATAATGTATTATAGAATCGAATGGTAGCTAGCATTTCGCGATTGTCCCAATCATTATGACGTGGGCTATTTTCAAGGTTTGAGATGGGCGCCTTAACGCCATTTATCGCAAACCAAATAACACTAAAAATCCGACCTGGAATAGCACTTTCATTAAAACGAGGTAAGGGCGCCATTTACTCGTGAAAAATGCATAGCTTCTCATTTCGCGACGACTTCCATAATAGAGAAATCGTCTAACAAAAAATTACACTCACCTATGAGATGCTCTCATCTCGGCAAAATGACCCCACATACACACACACACACATGTGGGATGGAAAAGCGAGAAGAGAGAAAAACAAACTCCGATAAGGTTCATATCCGACGGGCACACCGCTCTAGCAACCTGATAAAACGCTTTTTTCTTCCGCTTCCGGTTCGAACGGAAGTGACATCGCTCCGTCATCGCGCCCGCATAAAGGACCCCTCGGCCGTAATGGCCGCCGCGAGGATACCGTCCTCTCGCTTAGGTTTATTTAATATTTAGGTGGGAGGACTTCGGTTGGATAAGGTCGGTCAAAAGGTAGCTACAATTCGTGGGGCCGTTAACAGGGTGGATTTATTTCAATGGGTCGGTCTTGAACGACCGCTGACGCGATTTTGTCCTCGGATGGAAAGATAAACGTCCCAAATTCAGACACTATAATCGTGCGATTAGTAGATATTGTAGCTTTTAATGTTAGTTTATTACATATTCTTCCTAACTAGCTAATCTAAATAGCATATGACCCATTTTCTCCAATCATCTATTATTTACAACCTTATAAATCTAGGTTGTAACCTAAAGACAGTTAAACCAAAATCCACAATCCACAATCGCTAATATAACCGAAACAACTCTAAAGTGGTGTATAGCTTCTCCAAGCACTGTAGGGGTGTCTCTAATCAAATCTAATTCCATGTGTACACAGTACGTCGTGTCGCACTTAACATCCCCCAACCCTTTCGAGCGGGCTCTCGAGTCTAAGGACGAGTAGTCCTAGTGGGACAGGGCTAAACAATAATCCGTTTTCTGAAGTACTGTTTGCGGGTATATGCATGAGCCCGGCGGGGCGACCAACGACGCCACCTTATCTCTTGCGGGTCGGTGTGTCGGAAATTCGGAAATTCGACTACCCCGCGCGCTCGGTGGTGTCGGTGTGGATGCGGTTTTCCCAGACCCACCTCGTCACGAAATCGCTTTACACTTAAACGTGAAATTGATAAGTTCGGTTAGGGGTGGTTGGTGGAGGGTGAAATAGGAAACTTCGGACACGACACTGAATAGTCGGAATTGAGATAAGGGGGACGATAAAGATGTAGAGGTATCGCTCCTGATGAGATTGAGGAAGCTGGGAGGAGATTCGAGGGTTCTACGATCTAATGTTGGAGATAAATAAGTTTATGGTGTTTGGCTAAAACAGTATAAATTCAGAAAACTCTAGTTTGTCGAGTCAATACATTTTTACTGAATGAATTTAGTTCGGTTTTAAGTTTTTGCTAATAGTTTGATAGTGCAGTTGGTTTTATTTCTTCAAATTTGACGTTTGAAAGAAGGTTGTAATGCAGAGAGTGTTGTAATTTTCAGAATTAATTATTTAATTGACAGCAGGTAGAATACGTACATACTTAAAGATTGGGAAAATCTCCTGATTAAGCCAGAATAGACAGAGATTTGTAACTTTCAGGATTAATTATCTAATCTATCCTGAAAACTACAACACTCTTCCTATTCTGGCTTAATCAGGACTTTTTCCCAAACCTCAAATATGCATGTATTATAACTGTTTTGATGTTATTATTTCGTATTTGTGACATTATGAGAAAATTAGATGGGATAGAGACTATTATCATACATGTGTTGATCAAATATAAATAAGATATATAATCTGGAAAGTTACCACTCTGCCTACTTTGGCTTAGTAAGGAAATTTTCCCAAACTTCGAGTATGCATATGCGTTCTAGCTGAGTTAATGTTATTATTTTGGTTTTTGTGACATTACTTGAAAAATAAATGGGATAGAGATGATTAGCATACACGTCTTGGTCACAGATAAATTAGATAATTAATCCTGAAAAGTACAACTCTCTGTCGACTCTGGCTTACTAAGGAGATTTTTCCATAATTCGATTATGCCTGTATTCCAACAGCTTTATGCTAGTATTTTGGTTTTTGTCACATTACGAGAAAAGTAAATAGAATAGAGGCGATTCTTATACATGTCGTGATCACAGATAAATTAGATAATTAATCCTGAAAAGTACAACTTTCTGTCGACTCTGGCTTAATCAGGAGATTTTTCCAAAATTCGATTATGCCTGTATTCCAACAGCTTTATGCTAGTATTTTGGTTTTTGTCACATTACGAGAAAAGTAAATAGAATAGAGACGATTCTTATACATGTCGTGATCACAGATAAATTAGATAATTAATCCTGAAAAGTACAACTCTCTGTCGACTCTGGCTTAATCAGGAGATTTTTCCAAAATTCGATTATGCCTGTATTCCAACAGCTTTATGCTAAGTATTTTGGTTTTTGTCACATTACGAGAAAAGTAAATAGAATAGAGGCGATTCTTATACATGTCGTGATCACAGATAAATAGATAATTAATCCTGAAAAGTACAACTTTCTGTCGACTCTGGCTTAATCAGGAGATTTTTCCAAAAATCAAGTATGTATTCTTGAAACACGCTGTAGTTTTATCATTTTATTTTACAACCAATCAACTCTGCATCCCTGGCTTTTTGCAACCCTCGATATACTACCCGAGTCCTGCTCACAGTGACATTTGGCAGGTTTCCGGAACAAGACCGCCCGGATCCACTCGGAAGTCCCTTACATTTCACAAAAACCAAAATCACAGCATCTAAGCTATCAGTTTAGAAGTTTTGCAATTTTTCATAATTTGAAACTTTTACTAAGAATTAATATATAATGCAATTGGTTTTTAAAACAATTACTTCAAATTTGATATTTATGGAAAGGTTTTACATTAACTTTTTTCTCCAAATGTGTTCCATATAGAAACAAAAAATATCCAATTACACCGACGTAATCAGTTTTTTGGTCCCCATATTCTTAAGATGACAATCGCCGCCCTTATTTTGGTCCGATTCGGTGCGATTCAATTACGAATACACCGGATCGAGATTAGGTGGCGTTTAAACACAATAATTCCCGGAGTCGTACGGTCTCCGGGCTCCGGAATAGGTCGGTCGGGCGGGCAGAGCGGAGGCAGATTGAATTTCGCTCGCCTCGGGTGCGCGGCTCCCGGAGACCGATAAGGGGTGTAGCCGGGGGGGTTGAGGGGTGGTCGCTATCCTGGTCGCCCGGTACGAGAGAAAGGCGTTCTTCGCTGCAAATGCGAATTATATCGAGCTGACTTCACACTAGTCCGTGTAAAACCCGGGATGGAATTTACTTACTGGTTCGTAGAAAGGGATTTCTTTATTGGGACACGTACGGGACTTCTGAGAGCGGATCGGGGCGGCCTTGTTCCCGGAAAGCCCGCCAGATGTCGCTGTAAGCAGGACTGGGGTGGTATATTGGAGGTTGTGAAAGGCCAGGGATGGAGACTTGATTGGTTGTGAAATGAAATGACAGAACTACTGGCGTGTTTGTCTTTGGAAGGTTTGAGTTTGATTGCGTTCTTGTGTAATTCTTTATTGCGCTTGCCAAGATTATTTATCTAATTTATTACTGACTAACTCATGTATGATAATCGCCTCTATCCTATCTACTTCTCTTGTAATGCCACAAAAACCAAAATAATATCATCAAAGCAGAATACATACATACTCAAACTTTGGGAAAATCTCCTGATTAAGCCAGAGTAGGCAGAAAGTTGTAATTTTCAGGATTAATTATCTAATTTATCTGTGATCAAGACGTGCATGATAATCGTCTTTATCCCATCTACTTTTCACTTAATGTCATCGAAACCAAAATCATGCACCAAAGAGACCTGAAAATAAAAGCTACTAAAGTGCTGACTGAAATAGTGTAGAACTTTAGTGTGGATTTATGCATTCCGCATGCGCATGTTTTTACCGTTAAGGGCCTACATTCAAAAAATGCCCGAAACAGGTGTCGCCTACTCCAAGAATTTATCCAAACCCTTTCGAATCTTGAAATCAAAAAAAATAGAGCACACGCAAGAAGGTTGCCTTCTTTCTTTAAGAGATTCTTTTTTTCAAAAAACCTGATAGGTTTCCAAAAAAAAAATCGCAAAGGTGGGCAATTTTCAACTATTCAAATCCAGATTGACAAGTTAATAATGCTTTAATTTGAATGGATTATGCATAAATACAATTGTTACAGTGTCCCCCAGGTTTTGAGAAAGCGGTTTTGGCATAAAATAGACCACAACACCATGTTTTGTGCAAAAATGTGTTTCCATCAGTGAAATTTGCAGGGTTTGGCAGTCCTCTGCGTGGTGGCGCTAGTTGTTCTAGAATTCCTGGCTTCGTTGCGAGCATTTCTATTGGTCTACGTAAAAATTAAGTTACAACCCACTTCTAACGCTGCGAGTTTGGGGCAGACGCCAAAGTTGTACCCCAATGTGCAAAGATTTATTATTTCCTTCATAATATTGCAAATCCACAACTAAAATCAAATCACGATATTTTTCGTCCTGAATTTGCAGCTGTTTCATAGTCCGACCGACCAGGGCAACAGAATATGTAAGGAGGTATACTCACCTATATGTTGCGATCGCACGGCGCGGCGGGCCCGTAGCCTCGAGCAGAATCACGGAAATGGAATCGAGATCTAGTCGATTCGAACTTGTAAATTTAAATACTCTCAAATGACTGCCACTTCCGGTCAACCGGAAGTTGATATAAAATTTGTCACTTATCAAAATACACCAACTTTTTATCATGTGTTCCTATACCTAAATGCCAAAAGTAATCAGGAGTTATTTTAATTTTACCACATTTTTGTTGTTTGATTTTGCGAATCGTTTACATTGAATATCTTGGTTATTATTCGTGCTAACAGTTTCATGTTTATTTGTAGAATATATAGATTACGCAAAATATGATCAACAAAATTATAATGTTTGGTACATATTTTATACAGGCTGCGTAAAATGTGCAACGAGTTTAAAAAATTTAAAAACTTTTGATATTTTGAAACTGACCCCCTAAATGACGCGATATTTGTTTGTTTTGTTTCTGAACTATCCGGGGATCATAATATGGAAAGAGTATTCGTACTGGTTTTAGTTGACTCTTACCGCTACCACTCCCGAGTGCCGTGAATTTTTATTTTAATGCAGACATAGCCGATCTCATAATTATTTATTATACATCGAATATTTATTGTACATAATTATGCTATATAGGTACATTATACATATACATGCTACAATGTAAATTTAGCTTGAGCTGTATTTATTTGTATATAAAAAAATTATTATAAGGTTTTAGTTAATTATTTCAGGTATATAATTGTGTTATATACATTCTACGAAAATTTTACTTCTATTGTAGTTGCCTTGAATAGGATATAATTTACTGTTGTGTTTTAGTTGATTATTTTAGGTACCTACACAAATATTTGGTATACATGGAGTATTAGTTGTACATAATTATACATGATTTACATATTCACTAGTTGTTTTGATTTTCCATCTTATTTGAATTCATATGTCAGATGTATAGAAACAAAAACCTAGACAATGTTTCAATGATTTACATTTAATCTGTGCTTCTGTATATTTCGAATTGCTTTATTTCTCATTCCTAATATCTTTATCTACTGGTTCGAAAATTTCAAAATGTATCCCTAAATACTAAATACTAAAAGTCTGCAGAAACCGGAAGTCATCCTTTATTGTCCGGTACAGCTGAACCAGTACTTTCTGAGCGAAGCGATTCGCAATACTACCGCATATCACATCGTAGGTCTGTCAATCGAGTCAATCGACAATAATATTGTCAGCGCTTTGGTATTCTGCTCGCCGGATACATGAAATAGATCTAGTCAGAACAGTTTTGCTAACGGTCGACGGGTACCCTAGAATCGCTTTCGTACTACATAGTGCATACGATCTTCTCGTATTTACTGCTCTCCTGTTACGCCGCGTTCATAAAAATTCAGAACGTGCGCCATTATACTCGATAGGCGTGTCTAAACTCCCTTCCACAAGGTGACATATTCCCAGAGCCCACCTCTCGTAAGCTTGGTTCCCCTCACCGCTGCCCCGCTATACATGGGCCAGGACCGTGCATGTATGCTGTTAACATGACCCGATAAGAGTAAGTTTGAACGTCAGAAGTTATTTCTAGCCGCGTACAGTCCTATGTACGTTGTGTTGGTACTTCAACAGGTCTATGCAAATAACTATGCTTTCCGAGCGGCTACTTATTTATTCAATACACATCAACGAGTTGTTGATATTTACGACCGGTAGATGTAATTTATTCGCTTGCTTGTGCTTCACGATTTTTACCAGCTTGTCAACAAGTTACGTCCATATTATAACACTTTATACTCCACATTTACAATAGAAATTACCGAAAGCTTTTTTTAGTTTCTGTTCATCTAACTGGATGAAACAAACGGCCAGATTGTTTTCGACTTCCAACATGAAATACCGTTTCAAATATTTATCATGGCATCGACAGCGATTTCTTTCACCCGTAGCAGTATCGCTTGCGCCCGCGAACGCTCCTAAATTTTCACCCGCTTGTAAGTTTTGTGCCGTTGACAAGGTTGCGAATTCTTCGTAAATTATTGCTATATCGCCTAGCACAGAAGAGGGTGCGATGTACAACAAAACTTGAGTTACAACTTGCAACCCTTAGCTGCGCCCCTATAATAAATAATTACCATTTTTAGTTTAGTTATGATGATCGTTTTTCAAGCGGATAAAAACGACGCGACGTCTCGAATTTATTCCTTAAAAATGCCCCGTCGAACTAATGATCGGAAAATAAATTGATGGTCCCTTGGTATTCTTTTTATTTTTTTCAGAATGGAACAACGCTGAAACTCCCTGAAAAGCGTCAATAAAAAGTTCGCGACGTTTGAACGGATCGGTGCCTCTGAATGGGCCATTAGCGTTTTTTTTTTTTTTGTGGGATTCTTACGCAAATACAATCCCTATTGATTGCGCGGTTTGATAATTTATTAAACGTCATTTTTGAATGATTAAAAATATAATTGTGCGTTTTATATTATAATATATAAAACACTTTTTTCTTCTGAAATCCGACAACTTTTGATTACATGTTTATTGTTTTTTTTTATCATAATGATGCCACTTAAGTGGCGTCATATTATAATGCAAATATTCCGATGTAAAATCCTAATTCGACTGGGCTACTGTACAAAATAGTAACAGACTTTATCGCTATTTTTGTTTCTCTCTTTTGCCGTTAAAACGTGTGGCCGGAAATGTCTAGATAAAGGCTGGGGGAGCGTTAAACTCGCAAAAGTTACGGCTTCCCTTAAAATGAATAAGACATCTAGGTAGACGGCTGATACCCAGGTGCGATAGCGGTATAGACGGCGCTGCCTCTACTGTCGGTTTATGCGAGAATTGGGGATAAAATTGGATTTTGTTTTCCGTTATTTTTAAGGTGTGGTTTGTGTATTTTTAACGGTTTAAACTTGCCAACTGATATTATTTATTCATTAGCAACAGCATCTCCACAAAATAAATAATAAACAATAAAATAAAATTTATTCAGAATATTTAATACAGGGCAAAGGTCGCGAAATAACAACCGGACGGTTTGCTGTAAAAACAATGCCGGAAGGGCGGAAAATAAACACGAAATTTGGCAATTCAGCTCCGGACAGGCAATTGTTTTGTTTTTCTTCCGTTTGCGAATACCGAATTTCTGATGGGTGGGGAGCAGAAAATTGAAGTGAGTGAATATCATTTCAGTTAAAGCTCGGCGAATGCTATTTTCAGCGGAATATTAAAGTATTGAATGCCAGTAGAGTGGAAACGAATAATAAGAATAATACGAATAATAAGAAGAAAGAGCGTGGTTTGAAAAGAACCCATAGTAATCAATTCTCGGCCACAATAGAGCAATCTTTGAATGGAGAAGTTGATAGCCATATCTATAATTACTGTCTACTATTCTAGAAATGGGTAATTAAAATTTCTTTATTGCTTGCTTATGCATCAGTACAGCCCTCTAGCTATTTTAGTTTGTTCAGGAGGATTTTTGAAACTTAGATTTTACGTTGTTTATCGGTGGTTTAATGCTATTATTTCGCTTCATGTGCGATTACGAGCACAGTAGTTGGGATACAAATTATTATTATACACGTTTATGGGTCAGATACATTGGGTAATTAATTCTAAAAAGTACAGCCCTCTATCTATTTTAGTTTGTTCAGGAGGATTTTTGAAACTTAGATTTTACGTTGTTTATCGTTGGTTTAATGCTATTATTTCGCTTCTTGTGCGATTACGAGCACAGTAGTTGGGATACAAATTATTATTATACACGTTTATGGGTCAGATACATTGGGTAATTAATTCTAAAAAGTACAGCCCTCTATCTATTTTAGTTTGTTCAGGAGGATTTTTGAAACTTAGATTTTAAGTTGTTTATCGGTGGTTTAATGCTATTATTTCGCTTCATGTGCGATTACGAGCACAGTAGTTGGGATACAAATTATTATTATACACGTTTATGGGTCAGATACATTGGGTAATTAATTCTAAAAAGTACAGCCCTCTATCTATTTTAGTTTGTTCAGGAGGATTTTTGAAACTTAGATTTTACGTTGTTTATCGTTGGTTTAATGCTATTATTTCGCTTCTTGTGCGATTACGAGCACAGTAGATGGGATACAAATTATTATTATACACGTTTATGGGTCAGATACATTGGGTAATTAATTCTAAAAAGTACAGCCCTCTATCTATTTTAGTTTGTTCAGGAGGATTTTTGAAACTTAGATTTTACGTTGTTTATCGTTGGTTTAATGCTATTATTTCGCTTCTTGTGCGATTACGAGCACAGTAGTTGGGATACAAATTATTATTATACACGTTTATGGGTCAGATACATTGGGTAATTAATTCTAAAAAGTACAGCCCTCTATCTATTTTAGTTTGTTCAGGAGGATTTTTGAAACTTAGATTTTACGTTGTTTATCGTTGGTTTAATGCTATTATTTCGCTTCTTGTGCGATTACGAGCACAGTAGTTGGGATACAAATTATTATTATACACGTTTATGGGTCAGATACATTGGGTAATTAATTCTAAAAAGTACAGCCCTCTATCTATTTTAGTTTGTTCAGGAGGATTTTTGAAACTTAGATATTACGTTGTTTATCGGTGGTTTAATGCTATTATTTCGCTTCTTGTGCGATTACGAGCACAGTAGTTGGGATACAAATTATTATTATACACGTTTATGGGTCAGATACATTGGGTAATTAATTCTAAAAAGTACAGCCCTCTATCTATTTTAGTTTGTTCAGGAGGATTTTTGAAACTTAGATATTACGTTGTTTATCGGTGGTTTAATGCTATTATTTCGCTTCTTGTGCGATTACGAGCACAGTAGTTGGGATACAAATTATTATTATACACGTTTATGGGTCAGATACATTGGGTAATTAATTCTAAAAAGTACAGCCCTCTATCTATTTTAGTTTGTTCAGGAGGATTTTTGAAACTTAGATTTTACGTTGTTTATCGTTGGTTTAATGCTATTATTTCGCTTCTTGTGCGATTACGAGCACAGTAGTTGGGATACAAATTATTATTATACACGTTTATGGGTCAGATACATTGGGTAATTAATTCTAAAAAGTACAGCCCTCTATCTATTTTAGTTTGTTCAGGAGGATTTTTGAAACTTAGATTTTACGTTGTTTATCGTTGGTTTAATGCTATTATTTCGCTTCTTGTGCGATTACGAGCACAGTAGTTGGGATACAAATTATTATTATACACGTTTATGGGTCAGATACATTGGGTAATTAATTCTAAAAAGTACAGCCCTCTATCTATTTTAGTTTGTTCAGGAGGATTTTTGAAACTTAGATTTTACGTTGTTTATCGTTGGTTTAATGCTATTATTTCGCTTCTTGTGCGATTACGAGCACAGTAGTTGGGATACAAATTATTATTATACACGTTTATGGGTCAGATACATTGGGTAATTAATTCTAAAAAGTACAGCCCTCTATCTATTTTAGTTTGTTCAGGAGGATTTTTGAAACTTAGATTTTACGTTGTTTATCGTTGGTTTAATGCTATTATTTCGCTTCTTGTGCGATTACGAGCACAGTAGTTGGGATACAAATTATTATTATACACGTTTATGGGTCAGATACATTGGGTAATTAATTCTAAAAAGTACAGCCCTCTATCTATTTTAGTTTGTTCAGGAGGATTTTTGAAACTTAGATATTACGTTGTTTATCGGTGGTTTAATGCTATTATTTCGCTTCATGTGCGATTACGAGCACAGTAGTTGGGATACAAATTATTATTGTACACGTTTATGGGTCAGATACATTGGGTAATTAATTCTAAAAAGTACAGCCCTCTATCTATTTTAGTTTGTTCAGGAGGATTTTTGAAACTTAGATATTACGTTGTTTATCGGTGGTTTAATGCTATTATTTCGCTTCATGTGCGATTACGAGCACAGTAGTTGGGATACAAATTATTATTGTACACGTTTATGGGTCAGATACATTGGGTAATTAATTCTAAAAAGTACAGCCCTCTATCTGTTTTAGTTTGTTCAGGAGGATTTTTGAAACTTAGATATTACGTTGTTTATCGGTGGTTTAATGCTATTATTTCGCTTCATGTGCGATTACGAGCACAGTAGTTGGGATACAAATTATTATTGTACACGTTTATGGGTCAGATACATTGGGTAATTAATTCTAAAAAGTACAACCCTCTATCTATTTTAGTTTGTTCAGGAGGATTTTTGAAACTTAGATTTTACGTTGTTTATCGGTGATTTAATGCTATTATTTCGCTCCATGTGCGATTACGAGCACAGTAGTTGGGATACAAATTATTATTATACACGTTTATGGGTCAGATACATTGGGTAATTAATTCTAAAAAGTACAGCCATCTATCTATTTTAGTTTGTTCAGGAGGATTTTTGAAACTTAGATATTACGTTGTTTATCGCTGGTTTAATGCTATTATTTCGCTTCATGTGCGATTACGAGCACAGTAGTTGGGATACAAATTATTATTATACACGTTTATGGGTCAGATACATTGGGTAATTAATTCTAAAAAGTACAGCCCTCTATCTATTTTAGTTTGTTCAGGAGGATTTTTGAAACTTAGATTTTACGTTGTTTATCGTTGGTTTAATGCTATTATTTCGCTTCTTGTGCGATTACGAGCACAGTAGTTGGGATACAAATTATTATTATACACGTTTATGGGTCAGATACATTGGGTAATTAATTCTAAAAAGTACAGCCCTCTATCTATTTTAGTCTGTTCAGGAGGATTTTTGAAACTTAGATTTTACGTTGTTTATCGGTGGTTTAATGCTATTATTTCGCTTCATGTGCGATTACGAGCACAGTAGTTGGGATACAAATTATTATTATACACGTTTATGGGTCAGATACATTGGGTAATTAATTCTAAAAAGTACAGCCCTCTATCTATGTTAGTTTGTTCAGGAGGATTTTTGAAACTTAGATATTACGTTGTTTATCGGTGGTTTAATGCTATTATTTCGCTTCATGTGCGATTACGAGCACAGTAGTTGGGATACAAATTATTATTGTACACGTTTATGGGTCAGATACATTGGGTAATTAATTCTAAAAAGTACAACCCTCTATCTATTTTAGTTTGTTCAGGAGGATTTTTGAAACTTAGATATTACGTTGTTTATCGCTGGTTTAATGCTATTATTTCGCTTCATGTGCGATTACGAGCACAGTAGTTGGGATACAAATTATTATTATACACGTTTATGGGTCAGATACATTGGGTAATTAATTCTAAAAAGTACAGCCCTCTATCTATTTTAGTTTGTTCAGGAGGATTTTTGAAACTTAGATTTTACGTTGTTTATCGTTGGTTTAATGCTATTATTTCGCTTCTTGTGCGATTACGAGCACAGTAGTTGGGATACAAATTATTATTATACACGTTTATGGGTCAGATACATTGGGTAATTAATTCTAAAAAGTACAGCCCTCTATCTATTTTAGTCTGTTCAGGAGGATTTTTGAAACTTAGATTTAACGTTGTTTATCGGTGGTTTAATGCTATTATTTGGCTTCATGTGCGATTACGAGCAAAGTAGTTGGGATACAAATTATTATTATACACGTTTATGGGTCAGATACATTGGGTAATTAATTCTAAAAAGTACAGCCCTCTATCTATTTTAGTTTGTTCAGGAGGATTTTTGAAACTTAGATAATAGTTTGTTTATCGGTGGTTTAATGCTATTATTTCGCTTCATGTGCGATTACGAGCACAGTAGTTGGGATACAAATTATTATTATACACGTTTATGGGTCAGATACATTGGGTAATTAATTCTGAAAAGTACAGCCCTCTATCTGTTGTAGTTTGTTCAGGAGGATTTTTGAAACTTAGATTTTACGTTGTTTATCGGTGGTTTAATGCTATTATTTCGCTTCTTGTGCGATTACGAGCACAGTAGTTGGGATACAAATTATTATTATACACGTTTATGGGTCAGATACATTGGGTAATTAATTCTAAAAAGTACAGCCCTCTATCTATTTTAGTTTGTTCAGGAGGATTTTTGAAACTTAGATTTTACGTTGTTTATCGTTGGTTTAATGCTATTATTTCGCTTCTTGTGCGATTACGAGCACAGTAGTTGGGATACAAATTATTATTATACACGTTTATGGGTCAGATACATTGGGTAATTAATTCTAAAAAGTACAGCCCTCTATCTATTTTAGTCTGTTCAGGAGGATTTTTGAAACTTAGATTTTACGTTCTTTATCGGTGGTTTAATGCTATTATTTCGCTTCATGTGCGATTACGAGCAAAGTAGTTGGGATACAAATTATTATTATACACGTTTATGGGTCAGATACATTGTGTAATTAATTCTAAAAAGTACAGCCCTCTATCTATTTTAGTTTGTTCAGGAGGATTTTTGAAACTTAGATTTAACGTTGTTTATCGGTGGTTTAATGCTATTATTTCGCTTCATGTGCGATTACGAGCACAGTAGTTGGGATACAAATTATTATTATACACGTTTATGGGTCAGATACATTGGGTAATTAATTCTAAAAAGTACAGCCCTCTATCTATTTTAGTTTGTTCAGGAGGATTTTTGAAACTTAGATATTACGTTGTTTATCGGTGGTTTAATGCTATTATTTCGCTTCATGTGCGATTACGAGCACAGTAGTTGGGATACAAATTATTATTATACACGTTTATGGGTCAGATACATTGGGTAATTAATTCTAAAAAGTACAGCCCTCTATCTGTTTTAGTTTGTTCAGGAGGATTTTTGAAACTTAGATTTTACGTTGTTTATCGGTGGTTTAATGCTATTATTTCGCTTCATGTGCGATTACGAGCACAGTAGTTGGGATACAAATTATTATTATACACGTTTATGGGTCAGATACATTGGGTAATTAATTCTAAAAAGTACAGCCCTCTATCTATGTTAGTTTGTTCAGGAGGATTTTTGAAACTTAGATATTACGTTGTTTATCGGTGGTTTAATGCTATTATTTCGCTTCATGTGCGATTACGAGCACAGTAGTTGGGATACAAATTATTATTGTACACGTTTATGGGTCAGATACATTGGGTAATTAATTCTAAAAAGTACAACCCTCTATCTATTTTAGTTTGTTCAGGAGGATTTTTGAAACTTAGATTTTACGTTGTTTATCGGTGATTTAATGCTATTATTTCGCTTCATGTGCGATTACGAGCACAGTAGTTGGGATACAAATTATTATTATACACGTTTATGGGTCAGATACATTGGGTAATTAATTCTAAAAAGTACAGCCATCTATCTATTTTAGTTTGTTCAGGAGGATTTTTGAAACTTAGATATTACGTTGTTTATCGCTGGTTTAATGCTATTATTTCGCTTCATGTGCGATTACGAGCACAGTAGTTGGGATACAAATTATTATTATACACGTTTATGGGTCAGATACATTGGGTAATTAATTCTAAAAAGTACAGCCCTCTATCTATTTTAGTTTGTTCAGGAGGATTTTTGAAACTTAGATTTTACGTTGTTTATCGTTGGTTTAATGCTATTATTTCGCTTCTTGTGCGATTACGAGCACAGTAGTTGGGATACAAATTATTATTATACACGTTTATGGGTCAGATACATTGGGTAATTAATTCTAAAAAGTACAGCCCTCTATCTATTTTAGTCTGTTCAGGAGGATTTTTGAAACTTAGATTTAACGTTGTTTATCGGTGGTTTAATGCTATTATTTGGCTTCATGTGCGATTACGAGCAAAGTAGTTGGGATACAAATTATTATTATACACGTTTATGGGTCAGATACATTGGGTAATTAATTCTAAAAAGTACAGCCCTCTATCTATTTTAGTTTGTTCAGGAGGATTTTTGAAACTTAGATATTAGTTTGTTTATCGGTGGTTTAATGCTATTATTTCGCTTCATGTGCGATTACGAGCACAGTAGTTGGGATACAAATTATTATTATACACGTTTATGGGTCAGATACATTGGGTAATTAATTCTGAAAAGTACAGCCCTCTATCTGTTGTAGTTTGTTCAGGAGGATTTTTGAAACTTAGATTTTACGTTGTTTATCGGTGGTTTAATGCTATTATTTCGCTTCTTGTGCGATTACGAGCACAGTAGTTGGGATACAAATTATTATTATACACGTTTATGGGTCAGATACATTGGGTAATTAATTCTAAAAAGTACAGCCCTCTATCTATTTTAGTTTGTTCAGGAGGATTTTTGAAACTTAGATTTTACGTTGTTTATCGTTGGTTTAATGCTATTATTTCGCTTCTTGTGCGATTACGAGCACAGTAGTTGGGATACAAATTATTATTATACACGTTTATGGGTCAGATACATCGGGTAATTAATTCTAAAAAGTACAGCCCTCTATCTATTTTAGTCTGTTCAGGAGGATTTTTGAAACTTAGATTTTACGTTCTTTATCGGTGGTTTAATGCTATTATTTCGCTTCATGTGCGATTACGAGCAAAGTAGTTGGGATACAAATTATTATTATACACGTTTATGGGTCAGATACATTGTGTAATTAATTCTAAAAAGTACAGCCCTCTATCTATTTTAGTTTGTTCAGGAGGATTTTTGAAACTTAGATTTAACGTTGTTTATCGGTGGTTTAATGCTATTATTTGACTTCATGTGCGATTACGAGCAAAGTAGTTGGGATACAAATTATTATTATACACGTTTATGGGTCAGATACATTGGGTAATTAATTCTAAAAAGTACAGCCCTCTATCTATTTTAGTTTGTTCAGGAGGATTTTTGAAACTTAGATATTACGTTGTTTATCGGTGGTTTAATGCTATTATTTCGCTTCATGTGCGATTACGAGCACAGTAGTTGGGATACAAATTATTATTATACACGTTTATGGGTCAGATACATTGGGTAATTAATTCTGAAAAGTACAGCCCTCTATCTGTTTTAGTTTGTTCAGGAGGATTTTTGAAACTTAGATTTTACGTTGTTTATCGGTGGTTTAATGCTATTATTTCGCTTCTTGTGCGATTACGAGCACAGTAGTTGGGATACAAATTATTATTATACACGTTTATGGGTCAGATACATTGGGTAATTAATTCTAAAAAGTACAGCCCTCTATCTATGTTAGTTTGTTCAGGAGGATTTTTGAAACTTAGATATTACGTTGTTTATCGGTGGTTTAATGCTATTATTTCGCTTCATGTGCGATTACGAGCACAGTAGTTGGGATACAAATTATTATTATACACGTTTATGGGTCAGATACATTGGGTAATTAATTCTAAAAAGTACAGCCCTCTATCTATTTTAGTTTGTTCAGGAGGATTTTTGAAACTTAGATATTACGTTGTTTATCGGTGGTTTAATGCTATTATTTCGCTTCATGTGCGATTACGAGCACAGTAGTTGGGATACAAATTATTATTATACACGTTTATGGGTCAGATACATTGGGTAATTAATTCTAAAAAGTACAGCCCTCTATCTGTTTTAGTTTGTTTAGGAGGATTTTTGAAACTTAGATTTTGACGTTGTTTATCGGTGGTTTAATGCTATTATTTCGCTTCTTGTGCGATTACGAGCACAGTAGTTGGGATACAAATTATTATTATACACGTTTATGGGTCAGATACATTGGGTAATTAATTCTAAAAAGTACAGCGCTCTATCTATGTTAGTTTGTTCAGGAGGATTTTTGAAACTTAGATATTACGTTGTTTATCGGTGGTTTAATGCTATTATTTCGCTTCATGTGCGATTACGAGCACAGTAGTTGGGATACAAATTATTATTATACACGTTTATGGGTCAGATACATTGGGTCATTAATTCTAAAAAGTACAGCCCTCTATCTATTTTAGTTTGTTCAGGAGGATTTTTGAAACTTAGATTTTACGTTGTTTATCGTTGGTTTAATGCTATTATTTCGCTTCTTGTGCGATTACGAGCACAGTAGTTGGGATACAAATTATTATTATACACGTTTATGGGTCAGATACATTGGGTAATTAATTCTAAAAAGTACAGCCCTCTATCTATTTTAGTCTGTTCAGGAGGATTTTTGAAACTTAGATTTTACGTTCTTTATCGGTGGTTTAATGCTATTATTTCGCTTCATGTGCGATTACGAGCAAAGTAGTTGGGATACAAATTATTATTATACACGTTTATGGGTCAGATACATTGTGTAATTAATTCTAAAAAGTACAGCCCTCTATCAATTTTAGTTTGTTCAGGAGGATTTTTGAAACTTAGATTTAACGTTGTTTATCGGTGGTTTAATGCTATTATTTGACTTCATGTGCGATTACGAGCAAAGTAGTTGGGATACAAATTATTATTATACACGTTTATGGGTCAGATACATTGGGTAATTAATTCTAAAAAGTACAGCCCTCTATCTATTTTAGTTTGTTCAGGAGGATTTTTGAAACTTAGATATTACGTTGTTTATCGGTGGTTTAATGCTATTATTTCGCTTCATGTGCGATTACGAGCACAGTAGTTGGGATACAAATTATTATTATACACGTTTATGGGTCAGATACATTGGGTAATTAATTCTAAAAAGTACAGCCCTCTATCTATGTTAGTTTGTTCAGGAGGATTTTTGAAACTTAGATATTACGTTGTTTATCGGTGGTTTAATGCTATTATTTCGCTTCATGTGCGATTACGAGCACAGTAGTTGGGATACAAATTATTATTGTACACGTTTATGGGTCAGATACATTGGGTAATTAATTCTAAAAAGTACAACCCTCTATCTATTTTAGTTTGTTCAGGAGGATTTTTGAAACTTAGATTTTACGTTGTTTATCGGTGATTTAATGCTATTATTTCGCTCCATGTGCGATTACGAGCACAGTAGTTGGGATACAAATTATTATTATACACGTTTATGGGTCAGATACATTGGGTAATTAATTCTAAAAAGTACAGCCATCTATCTATTTTAGTTTGTTCAGGAGGATTTTTGAAACTTAGATATTACGTTGTTTATCGCTGGTTTAATGCTATTATTTCGCTTCATGTGCGATTACGAGCACAGTAGTTGGGATACAAATTATTATTATACACGTTTATGGGTCAGATACATTGGGTAATTAATTCTAAAAAGTACAGCCCTCTATCTATTTTAGTTTGTTCAGGAGGATTTTTGAAACTTAGATTTTACGTTGTTTATCGTTGGTTTAATGCTATTATTTCGCTTCTTGTGCGATTACGAGCACAGTAGTTGGGATACAAATTATTATTATACACGTTTATGGGTCAGATACATTGGGTAATTAATTCTAAAAAGTACAGCCCTCTATCTATTTTAGTCTGTTCAGGAGGATTTTTGAAACTTAGATTTTACGTTGTTTATCGGTGGTTTAATGCTATTATTTCGCTTCATGTGCGATTACGAGCACAGTAGTTGGGATACAAATTATTATTATACACGTTTATGGGTCAGATACATTGGGTAATTAATTCTAAAAAGTACAGCCCTCTATCTATGTTAGTTTGTTCAGGAGGATTTTTGAAACTTAGATATTACGTTGTTTATCGGTGGTTTAATGCTATTATTTCGCTTCATGTGCGATTACGAGCACAGTAGTTGGGATACAAATTATTATTGTACACGTTTATGGGTCAGATACATTGGGTAATTAATTCTAAAAAGTACAACCCTCTATCTATTTTAGTTTGTTCAGGAGGATTTTTGAAACTTAGATATTACGTTGTTTATCGCTGGTTTAATGCTATTATTTCGCTTCATGTGCGATTACGAGCACAGTAGTTGGGATACAAATTATTATTATACACGTTTATGGGTCAGATACATTGGGTAATTAATTCTAAAAAGTACAGCCCTCTATCTATTTTAGTTTGTTCAGGAGGATTTTTGAAACTTAGATTTTACGTTGTTTATCGTTGGTTTAATGCTATTATTTCGCTTCTTGTGCGATTACGAGCACAGTAGTTGGGATACAAATTATTATTATACACGTTTATGGGTCAGATACATTGGGTAATTAATTCTAAAAAGTACAGCCCTCTATCTATTTTAGTCTGTTCAGGAGGATTTTTGAAACTTAGATTTAACGTTGTTTATCGGTGGTTTAATGCTATTATTTGGCTTCATGTGCGATTACGAGCAAAGTAGTTGGGATACAAATTATTATTATACACGTTTATGGGTCAGATACATTGGGTAATTAATTCTAAAAAGTACAGCCCTCTATCTATTTTAGTTTGTTCAGGAGGATTTTTGAAACTTAGATAATAGTTTGTTTATCGGTGGTTTAATGCTATTATTTCGCTTCATGTGCGATTACGAGCACAGTAGTTGGGATACAAATTATTATTATACACGTTTATGGGTCAGATACATTGGGTAATTAATTCTGAAAAGTACAGCCCTCTATCTGTTGTAGTTTGTTCAGGAGGATTTTTGAAACTTAGATTTTACGTTGTTTATCGGTGGTTTAATGCTATTATTTCGCTTCTTGTGCGATTACGAGCACAGTAGTTGGGATACAAATTATTATTATACACGTTTATGGGTCAGATACATTGGGTAATTAATTCTAAAAAGTACAGCCCTCTATCTATTTTAGTTTGTTCAGGAGGATTTTTGAAACTTAGATTTTACGTTGTTTATCGTTGGTTTAATGCTATTATTTCGCTTCTTGTGCGATTACGAGCACAGTAGTTGGGATACAAATTATTATTATACACGTTTATGGGTCAGATACATTGGGTAATTAATTCTAAAAAGTACAGCCCTCTATCTATTTTAGTCTGTTCAGGAGGATTTTTGAAACTTAGATTTTACGTTCTTTATCGGTGGTTTAATGCTATTATTTCGCTTCATGTGCGATTACGAGCAAAGTAGTTGGGATACAAATTATTATTATACACGTTTATGGGTCAGATACATTGTGTAATTAATTCTAAAAAGTACAGCCCTCTATCTATTTTAGTTTGTTCAGGAGGATTTTTGAAACTTAGATTTAACGTTGTTTATCGGTGGTTTAATGCTATTATTTCGCTTCATGTGCGATTACGAGCACAGTAGTTGGGATACAAATTATTATTATACACGTTTATGGGTCAGATACATTGGGTAATTAATTCTAAAAAGTACAGCCCTCTATCTATTTTAGTTTGTTCAGGAGGATTTTTGAAACTTAGATATTACGTTGTTTATCGGTGGTTTAATGCTATTATTTCGCTTCATGTGCGATTACGAGCACAGTAGTTGGGATACAAATTATTATTATACACGTTTATGGGTCAGATACATTGGGTAATTAATTCTAAAAAGTACAGCCCTCTATCTGTTTTAGTTTGTTCAGGAGGATTTTTGAAACTTAGATTTTACGTTGTTTATCGGTGGTTTAATGCTATTATTTCGCTTCATGTGCGATTACGAGCACAGTAGTTGGGATACAAATTATTATTATACACGTTTATGGGTCAGATACATTGGGTAATTAATTCTAAAAAGTACAGCCCTCTATCTATGTTAGTTTGTTCAGGAGGATTTTTGAAACTTAGATATTACGTTGTTTATCGGTGGTTTAATGCTATTATTTCGCGCTTCATGTGCGATTACGAGCAAAGTAGTTGGGATACAAATTATTATTATACACGTTTATGGATCAGATACATTGAGTAATTAATTCTAAAAAGTACAGCCCTCTATCTATTTTAGTTTGTTCAGGAGGATTTTTGAAACTTAGATTTTACGTTGTTTATCGGTGGTTTAATGCTATTATTTCGCTTCATGTGCGATTACGAGCAAAGCAGTTTTGATACAAATTATTATTATACACGTTTATGGATCAGATACATTGGGTAATTAATTCTAAAAAGTACAGCCCTCTATCTATTTTAGTTTGTTCAGGAGGATTTTTGAAACTTAGATTTTACGTTGTTTATCGGTGGTTTAATGCTATTATTTCGCTTCATGTGCGATTACGAGCACAGTAGTGGGGATACAAATTATTATTGTACACGTTTATGGGTCAGATACATTGGGTAATTAATTCTAAAAAGTACAGCCCTCCATCTATTTTAGTTTGTTCAGGAGGATTTTTGAAACTTAGATTTTATGTTGTTTATCGGTGGTTTAATGCTATTATTTCGCTTCATGTGCGATTACGAGCACAGTAGTTGGGATACAAATTATTATTATACACGTTTATGGATCAGATACATTGGGTAATTAATTCTAAAAAGTACAGCCCTCTATGTGTTTTAGTTTGTTCAGGAGGATTTTTGAAACTTAGATTTTACGTTGTTTATCGGTGGTTTAATGCTATTATTTCGCTTCATGTGCGATTACGAGCACAGTAGTTGGGATACAAATTATTATTATACACGTTTATGGGTCAGATACATTGGGTAATTAATTCTAAAAAGTACAGCCCTCTATCTGTTTTAGTTTGTTCAGGAGGATTTTTGAAACTTAGATTTTACGTTGTTTATCGGTGGTTTAATGCTATTATTTCGTTCATTTGCGATTACGAACACAGTAGTTGGGATACAAATTATTATTATACACGTTTATGGGTCAGATACATTGGGTAATTAATTCTAAAAAGTACAGCCCTCTATCTATTTTAGTTTGTTCAGGAGGATTTTTGAAACTTAGATTTTACGTTGTTTATCGGTGGTTTAATGCTATTATTTCGCTTCATGTGCGATTACGAGCACAGTAGTTGGGATACAAATTATTATTATACACGTTTATGGGTCAGATACATTGGGTAATTAATTCTAAAAAGTACAGCCCTCTATCTATTTTAGTTTGTTCAGGAGGATTTTTGAAACTTAGATTTTACGTTGTTTATCGGTGGTTTAATGCTATTATTTCGCTTCATGTGCGATTACGAGCACAGTAGTGGGGATACAAATTATTATTGTACACGTTTATGGGTCAGATACATTGGGTAATTAATTCTAAAAAGTACAGCCCTCTATCTATTTTAGTTTGTTCAGGAGGATTTTTGAAACTTAGATTTTACATTGTTTATCGGTGGTTTAATGCTATTATTTCGCTTCATGTGCGATCACGAGCAAAGTAGTTGGGATACAAATTATTATTATACACGTTTATGGGTCAGATACATTGGGTAATTAATTCTAAAAAGTACAGCCCTCTATCTATTTTAGTTTGTTCAGGAGGATTTTTGAAACTTAGATTTTACGTTGTTTATCGGTGGTTTAATGGTATTATTTCGCTTCATGTGCGATTACGAGCAAAGTAGTTGGGATACAAATTATTATTATACACGTTTATGGATCAGATACATTGGGTAATTAATTCTAAAATGTACAGCCCTCTATCTATTTTAGTTTGTTCAGGAAGATTTTTGAAACTTAGATTTTACGTTGTTTATCGGTGGTTTAATGCTATTATTTCGCTTCATGTGCGATTACGAGCAAAGCAGTTTTGATACAAGCTATTATTATACACGTTTATGGATCAGATACATTGGGTAATTAATTCTAAAAAGTACAGCCCTCTATCTATTTTAGTTTGTTCAGGAGGATTTTTGAAACTTAGATTTTACGTTGTTTATTGGTGGTTTAATGCTATTATTTCGCTTCATGTGCGATTACGAGCACAGTAGTTGGGATACAAATTATTATTATACACGTTTATGGGTCAGATACATTGGGTAACTAATTCTAAAAAGTACAGCCCTCTATCTATTTTAGTCTGTTCAGGAGGATTTTTGAAACTTATATTTTACGTTGTTTATCGGTGGTTTAATGCTATTATTTCGCTTCATGTGCGATTACGAGCAAAGTAGTTGGGATACAAATTATTATTATACACGTTTATGGGTCAGATACATTGGGTAATTAATTCTAAAAAGTACAGCCCTCTATCTATTTTAGTTTGTTCAGGAGGATTTTTGAAACTTAGATTTTACGTTGTTTATTGGTGGTTTAATGCTATTATTTCAGTTCATGTGCGATTACGAGCACAGTAGTTGGGATACAAATTATTATTATACACGTTTATGGGTCAGATACATTGGGTAATTAATTCTAAAAAGTACAGCCCTCTATCTATTTTAGTTTGTTCAGGAGGATGTTTGAAACTTAGATTTTACGTTGTTTATCGGTGGTTTAATGCTATTATTTCGCTTCATGTGCGATTACGAGCACAGTAATTGGGATGCAACTTATTATTATACACGTTTATGGGTCAGATACATTGGGTAGTTAATTCTAAAAAGTACAGCCCTCTATCTATTTTAGTTTCTTCAGGAGGATTTTTGAAACTTATATTTTACGTTGTTTATCGGTGGTTTAATGCTATTATTTCGCTTCATGTGCGATTACGAGCAAAGTAGTTGGGATACAAATTATTATTATACACGTTTATGGGTCAGATACATTGGGTAATTAATTCTAAAACGTACAGCCCTCTATCTATTTTAGTTTGTTCAGGAGGATTTTTGAAACTTAGATTTTACGTTGTTTATTGGTGGTTTAATGCTATTATTTCAGTTCATGTGCGATTACGAGCACAGTAGTTGGGATACAAATTATTATTATACACGTTTATGGGTCAGATACATTGGGTAATTAATTCTAAAAAGTACAGCCCTCTATCTATTTTAGTTTGTTCAGGAGGATTTTTGAAACTTAGATTTTACGTTGTTTATCGGTGGTTTAATGCTATTATTTCGCTTCATCTGCGATTACGAGCACAGTAGTTGGGATACAAATTATTATTATACACGTTTATGGGTCAGATACATTGGGTAATTAATTCTAAAAAGTACAGCCCTCTATCTATTTTAGTTTGTTCAGGAGGATTTTTGAAACTTAGATTTTACGTTGTTTATCGGTGGTTTAATGCTATTATTTCGCTTCATGTGCGATTACGAGCACAATAGTGGGGATACAAATTATTATTGTACACGTTTATGGGTCAGATACATTGGGTAATTAATTCTAAAAAGTACAGCCCTCTATCTATTTTAGTTTGTTCAGGAGGATTTTTGAAACTTAGATTTTACGTTGTTTATCGGTGGTTTAATGCTATTATTTCGCTTCATGTGCGATTACGAGCAAAGCAGTTTTGATACAAATTATTATTATACACGTTTATGGATCAGATACATTGGGTAATTAATTCTAAAAAGTACAGCCCTCTATCTATTTTAGTTTGTTCAGGAGGATTTTTGAAACTTAGATTTTACGTTGTTTATTGGTGGTTTAATGCTATTATTTCGCTTCATGTGCGATTACGAGCAGAGTAGTTGGGATACAAATTATTATTATACACGTTTATGGGTCAGATACATTGAGTAATTAATTCTAAAAAGTACAGCCCTCTATCTATTTTAGTTTGTTCAGGAGGATTTTTGAAACTTATATTTTACGTTGTTTATCGGTGGTTTAATGCTATTATTTCGCTTCATGTGCGATTACGAGCAAAGTAGTTGGGATACAAATTATTATTAGGTATACACGTTTATAGATCAGATTCATTGGGTTATTAATTCTAAAAAGTACAGCCCTCTATCTATTTTAGTTTGTTCGGGAGGATTTTTTAAGCTTAGATTTTACGTTGTTTATAGGTGGTTGAATGTTATTATTTCGCTTCATGTGCGATTACGAGCAAAGTAGTTGGGATACAAATTATTATTATACACGTTTATGGGTCAGATACATTGGGTAATTAATTCTAAAAAGTACAGCCCTCTATCTATTTTAGTTTGTTCAGGAGGATTTTTGAAACTTAGATTTTACGTTGTTTATTGGTGGTTTAATGCTATTATTTCGCTTCATCTGCGATTACGAGCAGAGTAGTTGGGATACAAATTATTATTATACACGTTTATGGGTCAGATACGTTGAGTAATTAATTCTAAAAAGTACAGCCCTCTATCTATTTTAGTTTGTTCAGGAGGATTTTTGAAACTTATATTTTACGTTGTTTATCGGTGGTTTAATGCTATTATTTCGCTTCATGTGCGATTACGAGCAAAGTAGTAGGGATACAAATTATTATTATACACGTTTATGGGTCAGATACATTGGGTAATTAATTCTAAAAAGTACAGCCCTCTATCTATTTTAGTTTGTTCAGGAGGATTTTTGAAACTTAGATTTTACGTTGTTTATTGGTGGTTTAATGCTATTATTTCAGTTCATGTGCGATTACGAGCACAGTAGTTGGGATACAAATTATTATTATACACGTTTATGGGTCAGATACATTGGGTAATTAATTCTAAAAAGTACAGCCCTCTATCTATTTTAGTTTGTTCAGGAGGATTTTTGAAACTTAGATTTTACGTTGTTTATCGGTGGTTTAATGCTATTATTTCGCTTCATGTGCGATTACGAGCACAGTAGTTGGGATACAAATTATTATTATACACGTTTATGGGTCAGATACATTGGGTAATTAATTCTAAAAAGTACAGCCCTCTATCTATTTTAGTTTGTTCAGGAGGATTTTGGAAACTTAGATTTTACGTTGTTTATCGGTGGTTTAATGCTATTATTTCGCTTCATGTGCGATTACGAGCACAGTAGTGGGGATACACATTATTATTATACACGTTTATGGGTCAGATACATTGGGTAATTAATTCTAAAAAGTACAGCCCTCTATCTATTTTAGTTTGTTCAGGAGGATTTTTGAAACTTAGATTTTACGTTGTTTATTGGTGGTTTAATGCTATTATTTCAGTTCATGTGCGATTACGAGCACAGTAGTTGGGATACAAATTATTGTTATACACGTTTATGGGTCAGATACATTGGGTAATTAATTCTAAAAAGTACAGCCCTCTATCTATTTTAGTTTGTTCAGGAGGATTTTTGAAACTTAGATTTTACGTTGTTTATTGGTGGTTTAATGCTATTATTTCAGTTCATGTGCGATTACGAGCACAGTAGTTGGGATACAAATTATTATTATACACGTTTATGTGTCAGATACATTGGGTAATTAATTCTAAAAAGTACAGCCCTCTATCTATTTTAGTTTGTTCAGGAGGATTTTTGAAACTTAGATTTTACGTTGTTTATCGGTGGTTTAATGCTATTATTTCGCTTCATGTGCGATTACGAGCACTGTAGTAGGGATACAAATTATTATTATACACGTTTATGGATCAGATACATTGGGTAATTAATTCTAAAAAGTACAGCCCTCTATCTATTTTAGTTTGTTCAGGTGGATTTTTGAAACTTAGATTTAACGTTGTTTATCGGTGGTTGAATGTTATTGTTTCGCTTCATGTGCGATTACGAGCAAAGTAGTTGGGATACAAATTATTATTATCCACGTTTATGGATCAGATACATTGGGTAATTGATTCTAAAAAGTACAGCCCTCTATCTATTTTAGTTTGTTCAGGAGGATTTTTGAAACATAGATTTTACGTTGTTTATCGGTGGTTGAATGTTATTATTTCGCTTCATGTGCGATTACGAGCAAAGTAGTTGGGATACAAATTATTATTATACACGTTTATGGATCAGATACATTGGGTAATTAATTCTAAAAAGTACAGCCCTCTATCTATTTTAGTTTGCTCAGGAGGATTACTGAAACTTAGATTTTACATTGTTTATCGGTGGTTGAATGTTATTATTTCGCTTCATGTGCGATTACGAGCAAAATAGTTGGGATACAAATTATTATTATACACGTTTATAGATCAGATACATTGGGTAATTAGTTCTAAGAAGTACAGCCCTCTATCTATTTTAGTTTGTTCAGGGGGTTTTTGAAACTTAGATTTTACGTTGTTTATCGGTGGTTGAATGTTATTATTTCGCTTCATGTGCGATTACGAGCAAAGTAGTTGGGATAAAAATTATTATTATACACGTTTATAGATCAGATACATTGGGTAATTAATTCTAAAAAGTACAGCCCTCTATCTATTTTAGTTTGTTTAGGAGGATTTTTGAAACATTGATTTTACGTTGTTTATCGGTGGTTGAATGTTATTATTTCGCTTCATGTGCGATTACGAGCAAAATAGTTGGGATACAAATTATTATTATACACGTTTATGGATCCGATACATTGGGTAATTAATTCTAAAAAGTACAGCCCTCTATCTATTTTAGTTTGTTCAGGTGGATTTTTGAAACTTAGATTTTACGTTGTTTATCGGTGGTTGAATGTTATTGTTTCGCTTCATGTGCGATTACGAGCAAAGTAGTTGGGATACAAATTATTATTATCCACGTTTATGGATCAGATACATTGGGTAATTGATTCTAAAAAGTACAGCCCTCTATCTATTTTAGTTTGTTCAGGAGGATTTTTGAAACTTAGATTTTACGTTGTTTATCGGTGGTTGAATGTTATTATTTCGCTTCATGTGCGATTACGAGCAAAGTAGTTGGGATACAAATTATTATTATACACGTTTATAGATCAGATACATCGGGTACTTAATTCTAAAAAGTACAGCCCTCTATCTATTTTAGTTTGTTCAGGAGGATTTTTGGAACTTAGATTTTACGTTGTTTATCGGTGGTTGAATGTTATTATTTCGCTTCATGTGCGATTACGAGCAAAGTAGTTGGGATACAAATACCCATCGCTAACAACCTAATTCTGCAATAGCGATGAGAACATTCTTTTTCTTTTTGGTAATAACATATACCCTGGAAACCGATAGTTTGACGAGCATAACGTAAATTAATCATTGTTGTATCAGCGTTTGAAGTCAGTATTACGATCTAGGTGTACCAGGACCGTCGAGGAACGGCACCAACCTACACTAGTAGAATTAGTAAAATTAGAATCCCAGTGCGGTTTGCGTTATGTAGGCATATTGCTTGCTCGTGACACAACAGCTACATGAATATGCGGTTGTGAATCAGTTCTACACTGTGCGTCATAGAAACATGAATTAATACTGATATATTGGACAAAGGTTACCACAGCAACGTCCGTCACAATAATCACGTGTGATTAAAACTCCTCTCTGTCATTGATATTATTGCATACGCCTGCTTTATGCGTCTGGTCAAAGTGAATATAATGAAATATAATATTCTTGTTGTTCACATCATTAATCGATTGGTTATGGTTTGAAACTGTTATATGAATTCAGGAGGATTCAAGATTAATAATTGTTGACCTTGAAGGGTTATTTCCAACGATATTCCGAAAATAGAATTATTAAACAGTTTAAAACAGTTCTTTTTTTTTCGAATGAGTATTGCTTGTAGTTAGTTTTACAGGATTAGTGATGAAATAGCCCGTGTGGCGCTATATTTTTCCCGGTGACACGAAAGAGTAATCGTTTTAGCCGTATAAAACCATCAATATATCTCTGTAGCGGTCAGCAACAGACTAATTTCAGGAGCAGGGCCGGGCCTTTATTTGCTCCAACAACCGCTGAGATCGTTTTCTGCGATTAATGATGTTTAGTTCTCGAATGAGTTGTTCCTAAGAAGAACAAGCCATCAATGAGAATTGATGAATCAAGGAACTGTTACGAAATAATAGACGAAAAGGTAGTTATTGTTATATCACACACTATTGTAAAAAGCTTACAAATTAGATTAATGTAGTTTATAAATGTTATACATGATTAAAAACGAAATTATTCTATACAGGGTCTCCCACGACGAGCTGCCATTAGAAGGAAATGGAAGACCAGATGAATTTTTATTAAATTAGATTTATTAAACAAGTATGTTTTAGGTCATCTTTCATTATAATTAATTTTGTACTCATAAAATTATAAGCCTAAAATAAAACAACATCGCGAAGTATTTTTAAAAAACTGCTTCATTCTATTTCTGCTCCATCGCACACAACTGTTGCAGTAAGAGGCTTGCTTAACGAGATGTCGTGTCATGAGAGACCCTGTATACAATGTCAGTTTTAAATTATATTTTTCGATACATGTTTGTGGGATTGACGTGAAAATAATTTATTTCATCTGGCACAGATCGGTCGCTGTACTGGCATATATTTTATTGCCGGTTTAAAATATATTTTTAATTGGGAAATACATTGCGAATAAAAACTGCAACCGTCGGCGGACAGCAGGAAAACGTATACGCCTATGTTCGCGCGCTACGTTTTAATAAAATGATGGCCGCTGTAACGGAAATCAAATAAAACAAACTGTCATCGGCTTGTCGTTTGCGCCGACAACAGTTTCATTTTGCAAATTCCAATTTATCGGCGACATTTAAATACTGGCGCTCGGCCCGGACCGGATCGACCTGAACAAAATAAAAGATTCGCCCAGAACCGGCATTGTATATTTCGGCGTTTAACATTTTAACGGAACGGTGGATTGCGTGTGGTCGATTAAAAAAAGCAGGTTGCGGAATTGACGCCCATTGTCCAAAAAAAACCGAACGAATTTATTCGAATGATTGCGACTAAAAAAAGGCGACTACGCATTTCGGGGTACAAAAGAACATTAACGAATTATGTTTTTTATTTTAGTTGTACAGCAAATATGTGTATTACGTACGCTAAATTACGTTATTTGGTTTTTATTTTGAAAATTCATCTCTGTAGGTTTAATTTGGACGGCCGGCTTCCAGTCCCCTTATGGGAAGTTACGTGTATAGAAAAATGCTAATTATTCGAGTACCCTGAGAGATATCGCAATGAAACTAACACTGTTCGATCGAGCATTCTGCGGCCAGTCTAAAAGTCCAATTATCATTTTTAGAAAAAATTTCTAATGCAAGGCTTAAAAATCTTTCCTATAGAATTTAGACAATTAAACATTCTACAAAAATAAGTAAGAAAACAACACACGTTGGAATGTTACTTAATGCGACTTGGGAGCCAAAACACTTAATAATTTCGTGCTCTGCATTCATGCGAGACGGCCCTAAATTTAGTATTAGCAAATTGGAAAGGAGAATTAGAAGACGGTAAAACGATAGTTGCAGTTTTTGTAGACTTGAAAAGAGCCTTCGAGACAAGTTGTCGTCAAAAGTTACTACAAAAATTGGAAACTTACGGAATCAGAGGAAAAGAATTGAAATGGTTTGAAAACTATTTAACGAACAGGAGACAGAAGGTTAGGATTGGAGAAAATGAGTCAATTGAATTAATAAACAGCTTAGGGATACCACAAGGTTCTGTTCTTGGACCAGTTTTATTTAATTTGCACATAAACGATGTTGCCTCACAAGTTAAATCTTGTGATATGCACCTATTTGCAGACGATACACTAATATCAATTGCAGGAGATAACTTACCTGATGTAATCGCGACATTAAACTCCGAACTAGTGTCGATATCAAATTGGTATAAAGAAAATAAATTATGTTTGAATGTATTGAAAACAAAAGCTATGGTATTGGGAAATAGAAATTCGGTAAACCCTACACCAGACATAGTTATCGATAACACAGTTGTTGAGATAGTGGACAAATTTAAATATCTAGGTGTCATTTTAGATAATAATTTGAAATTTACGAGTAATATGGAATATATAGTTAAAAAGGTGAGTCGAAAGATTAGCTACTTAGGGAGAATATCTAATAAACTTACATTAAAGGCTAGAATATCTTCGTACCATACGATTATAGAACCATATTTTTACTATTGCAGCAGTATATTATTTTTGTGTACTGACAAAGACATGAAAAAGATTCAAGTACAACAAAATCGAGCACTCAGAATTTTATTACAAAGCTCCAGGTTAACCAGTATCGAGTCCATGTTGAGTAAATGAAATTTTTTGAATGTTAAACAAGGAACGGTATATCAGGCACTCACGTTGGTATATAAATGCATAAATAATAAACTCCCAAATTATATGAGTAATTATTTAACATACAATAGTCAGCAGCATAAATACAATACTCGGCAAAAGGACCACTTCAGATTACCAAAATATACAAAAAGCAGCACACAAAATTCATTTTATTATAAAGCACTGAAGATATTTAACACCCTACCAAGTGATATAGAAAACAGTAGTTAAGTCTTTTTAAAACATCATCGGGTTCATGTATTGACTAATTTTAAGTAGTTGATAAGTTTAGTACTTAGGAAACCAAATTTATTGCGATTATTAGTTTCTTTTAACTAAATAAACATCATTATTATTAATAATCCAAGCAAAAAATCTTGTTTTAGATTTTGTTTTCTCATTTAATAACATCGGGATATTACTGGTAACCAATATAAGCACTTACTGCAGTACACACTGAACTATAAACAACTGCAGAAGGTAATACTAAACAGTAAACCGTAGCTTGCTCCACTGAATGGATACACAGTATGCTATACCGTTACATAAACACCACTCCAGCCATTTTAAATCGTAATATATATTGCTCGCACGAATCGCCTTGGGAGAAATTTCGCTAAGTGTGTGTCCAAATTGGAGCAATATCTCTCCACCGCCGCTCTGGCATCGACATATCGACCGCCCAATTCATTGTACCCAGAAATGTATACCAAAATGTGCGAATAGTTCGTCAAAATTGTGAAGTTTTATTTGATAATTTAAACAATATACTAGTAGGTACTGCATGATATTGAATGCAACTTGCAGACACTGTAAAAACTTTGTTGAACTTGTTAAATGTTTTATGTTTCGGTTGTTTAAACCATCTTCAGCCCCAAATCTACTACAAATAGAGACTTTCAGATTAAAATATAAATAAAACCTAATCTAAATTGAGTCAAATATGGATGAAAATTATAGACAATCAACACTCATCTCATCAAGTATATCAGTAGCACGTGTACAAACAATAAAGACAACCAACACAATTGGAAAATTCAAATTAAAATAGCAAAATGGGCGTTCATTGGTATAATAATGTGGGAAGAGTGTAGTGAGGAAGGTTGGGAAAATGTGTTGTTTATTCTTAATTCAAATTATCACGGATGAAACAATCAATATGTGAAGAGATTGTTTATTTGAATCTCCAATTGGTCATTTAATATTTAATGTTTGGGTTTATTTTTTGGTTATCGATCTGTAGCTGTTCTAGTAGGTCCATTCTGAAGCCTTTGTCATATTTATACCGTAATCTTTTATTGGATTTATAATCGTGATTCAAAAATAAATAAAAAAATTGGTAAAAACTGTTTAATTAAATAGCAGCTTTACCCAAAAATGCCTTTTCAAAAGAAAAGAACCAGAACTTTTGCCTCCCAGATCTTGTTGTTATATATGTTCACCTCTTCGTATCACCTGAACACAAAAAATGCCAATATTTTCAACAACTGCAAAATTCGCAAAAACGTAACAACCTAAAATTCATTGGAAAAGAACCAAACGCTTTACCCTTTTTGTTGACAACATTCCCATACCAAAAATAATTGCTACTGCTTTATTTATTTACACAATAGTATTTTTCACCAAAACAAGTATAGTCACTTGACTTTCAGACATTGCACATGGATACGTATCTACTTGATTACAAAAGAAAATCACTAAATATTTACAGAAATCGTCATATTTTTTTATTTAATTTATTTTTTATTTATTATTTTTAACAATATTTTGGAGACTGTGGCGAACTTAATAATAAAATTATAAACCCCTAACCACAACAAGTATTTTAGAACCTAAATACGTATTTCAGCAACTATGTTGCCATCTTCAGTAGAACCTAAAAAGAGGAAAAGAGAGATTAGCACTTCATAGTATCTTTACTGGATATTGTCCAAGCAAATCACTAGTGGAAGTGACGTCCATGTTAAACATTACCCTATATATACCCATTTGTTGTTCACACCTCAGTGAATTTTGATCATTGAAGCGTAAAAAACAAGTTTTAATTAAAGCAGGTCAAACAATGGCGAACTAGGTATAGGACCCCTGTCTGAATTTATTAGTTTATCTCTATTCAAGTGAATAAAGATACTTTCCAAGCTGTTTAGTTCCCTATTATTTGACACAGCTTTTACAAGTTTTAAGTCATCTACAACTACTTTATGACCTGTGTCAAAAATATGTTGAGCCACACTAGATTTTTCAAAACGATTATATTTAAAATGAGCTACATGTTCTTTGAACCTAGTTAAAATTGTTCTTCTAGTCTGGCCTACGCATTCTTTTTCACAGTCATGACATTTGATACAATATATACCAGATTTATCAAGTACATCTTATCCTTTGGGTTTCCAAGAAGGTTTTTTATGCTATTATGAGTCGAATATGCTATACAGAGATTTTGTGATGTAAAAATACTTCTCAAACCCCTTGTATATGCACAATCGAACGGTATTTTAACATATTTCTTCTTTTCTACAGACAAAGTATTTAAAGTAGATATTTCATTTACATACATTATTTGATTCTGCTTCTTAATGATTCTATCAACTATTTTCTCAGGGTACCCATTATGTATGACAACATTCTTAATAAACAATAATTCTTGCTGATATCTATCTGCGGACAATGGAAATTTCAATAACCTATTTACTAAACAACTAATAAAAGACAATTTTTGTTGAAAAGGATGCTGCGAATCATTAGGGATAAACCTGATTGTGTTAGTATCTTTCCGATACACGTCAATTTCTATTATATTTTTGCTATTCCTGACTACCAGAGTGTCTAAAAATGGAAGTTGGCCGTTAACTTCTTGTTCTACAGTAAAGTTAATGGTGTTGAATTTAGAATTCAAAACGAGAAGAAAATCTTGAATACTGCACTTCTTGGTGTCAAAAATGGCAAAAATATCGTCGACATACTTAACCCAAGTCTTCGGGAAATATGGTGCTATAGACTTTACATTGGTTTCAAATCTGCTCATAAACAAGTTGGCAATAAAAGGTGAGAGACAGTTACCCATTGCAGTTCCCTCAAGTTGTTCAAAAAACTTTCCGTTTATTTGAAAACAATTTTGAGACATACAAAGGGCAGTCAATCTTACATATTCATCTATACATTTCAGTTTCCTGTATTAACCCCCTTATTTATTTACCGGTTAGGTCTGCGAGGACAAAGCGTCTGGAAGCTCTAAGCTCCCAGCGCCGGCTGAATACTATTTGTTTAGCGACCGTTTCCTCTCCGCGAAACTTAGACCGTGTTTGGTGGCTATCGGCGTCCTCTATGGGCGGAAACTTAACACGGGGGCGCATATAACCGCGCTCCGACATTAATTATAAGTTATCAGCGATCGCAAGCAGTTTGCCAGTTGGCCAAAGTGACCCACACCATCGTTTGGCGGCGCTGCCTTCTGATTCGGAAAGGAAAGCGCGAAATCCAGTTGAGAAACTCCGAGGCGAAAGTCAATGTTTATCGCGCCAAGTTTGCGAGACGGTAAAGACATGCGCGACCAACAATTCAATTAATGTGTATCGAGGTGGGTCCTAATTACGACAACATTCGACACCTTTAGCTGCGAGCGAAGCTTGTATAAGTTGTGTCGGTGTGTGTGTGTATGTGTGTGTGTGTGTGTGTTTATGTGTGTGCATAACTTGGGAAAGTTAGGCCCAGGCCATAGTTCTAACTGGATTACAATTAGTAATTTGCTCGCTGGTATCAAATGTGTAAGCTCTTGGGATTAATAAGAGGAATTTCGGGTAATAAAGATCGCGAAGGAGGTTTGTGAATGTAATTCGTTTAAGTGTTAAATAATTTAAACAGAATAAAGGTAATACCAAAACACAAAACCACCTGAAAGGTGAATTGTGATGTTTATAATAAGATAATGTGTATAAAATTTTCAAGGAACATTTAATATGCATTAATAATTAACGCAAAGTCCATACAAAAATACAAAACCACCTAGATGGTGTATTGTGATTTTTTAAATTTATCTAAACAGATAATTTTGCACTATAAACAGGAAAAAACTCATAACTTTAGAAATAATTGAAGAATTTGCATGAAACTTTAAGAGAATCTTTAATATACATTAATAAACAATACAAAGGCCATACAAAAAAAAGCGAAACCATCTAGAAGGTGTATTGTGATTTTTTTAAAATTTATCCAAGCAGATAATTTTGCACTACAAACAGGAAAAAACTCATAACTCTAGAAATAACTGAAGAATTTGCATGAAACTTTAAAAGAATCTTTAATATGCATTAATAAACAATACAAAGGCCATACAAAAAAAGCGAAACCAACTAGATAGTATATAGTGATTTTTTCAAATTATCTGTACAGGTAATTTTGCACTATAAACAGGAGAAAACTCATAACTCTAGAAATAATTGAAGAATTTGCATGAAACTTTAAAAGAATCTTTAATATGCATTAATAAACAATACAAAGGCCATACAAAAAAAAGCGAAACCAACTAGATAGTATATAGTGATTTTTTCAAATTATCGGTACAGGTAATTTTGCACTATAAACAGGAGAAAACTCATAACTCTAGAAATAATTGAAGAATTGGCATGAAACTTTAAAAGAATCTTTAATATACATTAATAAACAATACAAAGGCTATACAAGAAAAAGCGAAACCAAGTAGATGGTATATAGTGATTTTTTGAAATTATCTGTACAGGTAATTTTGCACTATAAACAGGAGAAAACTCATAACTCTAGAAATAATTGAAGAATTTGCATGAAACTTTAAAAGAATCTTTAATATGTATTAATAAACAATACAAAGGCCATACAAAAAAAGCGAAACTAACTAGATGGTATATAGTGATTTTTTCAAATTATCTGTACAGGTAATTTTGCACTATAAACAGGAGAAAACTCATAACTCTAGAAATAATTGAAGAATTTAGATGAAAATCTTTAATATAGATTAATAAATAATACAAAGGCCATACAAAAAAAAAAACGAAACCATCTAGAAGGTGTATTGCGATTTTTTTACATTTATCTAAACAGATCATTTTGCACTATAAACAGGAAAAAACTCATAACTCTAGAAATAATTGACGAATTTGTATGAAACTTTAGAAGAATCTTTAATATTCATTAATAGACGATACAAAGGCCATACAAATAAAAACTAAATCATCTAAACCATCTGACATAAATAACTATTACTCTAATGACAGTAGGTAGTCAAATGCTGATGCTTTGACAATACCTACTGCCAATAGTATCAAAATATCTGTCAAATCCTGGCTAACTAGTTTAATTTTAATGCAGACACGATGTATCTCAATTAAATAGATTCTCATGCAGCTAAACTATTAATTTTATATATTGTATGATAAAGTTATGTGCCTGGCCACATCAGATTTTTTAAATAAATGTTATCAGTACTTTGCCACAGCTCCGCACAAGTACATAAATTTAGAACCCACAGCATTTTTTTATCTATATTCTCCTCTTATCTTCAAATAAAATTCTCATTTATCGCTCTTTCTCATTTCTGTTTAATAATAAATTTACTTCTCGGATTTGAATTTGTCCTGTACGCTGTGCTATAATGAAATTGCCTAGTTGTTAAACCAACATATATAGAGAGAGAGAGAGACGGGGTAGAGAAAACTGGAGAACAATGGAAGGAAATTTAAAGTTCATTAAAACGTTGCGCGGAAAAGTTGAATTATAAGTTTGCCGAGGACAATATAATACGGAAAAATCGACTAGTTCATATGCTGTAATTCCGGCGGGTTCATAAATTTTTCGCGATTATCTCCGGCAATAAAACGACAACGCACGTGCTGCGAAAATTTATACATATAATTAAAAGTTAGCATCGCTCGCGAGCAAGCTAACGCCCTCAGGTACCTCCCCAGCGGCACGTAGCGGCAGAACTTAGAACCACCAGAGAAAACTACCCCATACGCTAGCTCAGTACTTTTAAATGCAGTCCACCTACTATAGGTATAACCTATACTACTGTCTTATAACTAAAATAGTTACAATATCTGGCTTGAATACTAAATTAGAAGTATTAAAACAATATTAATTGAAGAATTTGCATAGAAATTTAAAAGAATCTTTAATACACATTAATAAGCAATACAAATGCCATTCAAAAAGAACGAAACCCTCTAGAAGGTGTATTGTGATTTTTTACTTTATCATACGCAGTATGTAAAGTATTGTAATCATGCCGAAAAAAAAAATTGAGATTTTAGCGGAAATAGGTCTTTATGGGTCCCCTGAACATTTTTGACCAAGGTACAAAAAAATGTCTGTGTGTGTGTGTGTGTGTGTGTGTGTGTGTGTGTGTGTGTGTGCGTGTGTAAACGATTTTTGTGACGACGATTCCGGAGAAACTACTAAAGGTATCGGGACGAAAGTTTATATTTAGAAGTTTTATGACCAAACTTAGAGCTGAAAAGCTTTTGATTCAAAAGGGTCGAAAGGAACTGGTAGTTTATTCTAAGCCTTTTTCAATGATTTTGCAAATGCGCCGCCATTTCTGTAATTTCGACAAAATAGTTAAATAATAAATTAAAGTAGAGGACATTTTGAATAATTTATGCCTATGACATTTTTTGGTAAAATTAATAGTTTAGCTTTTTAGTTTATTCTAAGCCTTTTTGAAGGATTTTGGAAATGGGCCGCCATTTCTGTAATTTCGACAAAATAGTTAATTAATAAATTAAAGTAGAGGAAATTTTGAATGATTTATTCCTATGAAATTTTTTGGTAAAATTAATAGTTTAGCTTCAAGAGCAAATTCTATTTGATCGAGATCGGTCGCATCTGCATTGATATGAAATTACATAGTAGCCAGGATCTTGACAAATATTTTTTTGTATTGTCACATTCGAAAACAGCTGATCTCATCAGAGGTTGGAGAACCACTATGAAACGTTGCCGCTGTAGTGCGGCAAATTATAAAATACAAATTTCAAATAAAGTAAGATCACCAATTTGATTCTTTGTTGATAAGAAATATCAACCCGTCTTTATATCTAATTCTAAAAACGATACATTGAGAAAATTATAAATAAAGTATAGCGATGAGTGTAGTTTTATTTTAGTATGTTGGTAGGGATGTGTCATGAACAAATATAAATCTGTCAGAATTTGAATTACCTTTTTAAGGTGCGTTTTCATTAGTGATAATGGCAGTGGTAGCAGACGCCGTTATAGTATTTCCAATAGAAAATTGATAGTGACTCATGTTTATGTACATGCAAACTAATATGTGTCATTATCACGACATGTAAGAAATACTATAATTTCGTATTCTACCACCGCCATTAGCTACCATTACCTACCAATCGGAACGCACCTTTAAATTTGACGTTTCGTCAAAGTGGTCCCAACCTAGCATGTACTATACAGAAATTTTTTATTTATTTTTTTTTAAAATACGTATTTCTTAAAAAGCAACACAATAAACGTTGATGTCGCTCCTGCCAAAAACTAGATAGCGCTACTCGTTCACATGCGACAGCGACACTCCGCCTTCGGTGACGCGCCGCATCACCGCTCGTCGCGCTATTCCGTACTTTCGGCATTTGGGACATAAATAACTATTATTCTAATGACAAAGTGTAGGTAGTGTCAAATGCTGATGCTTTGACAATACCTACGATTTATCTGAATAGAATAGATTCTTATGCAGCTAAACTCTTAATTTTATATATTGTATGATAAAGTCATGTGCCTGGCCACATCAGATTTTTTTATTATCTAAACAGATAATTTTGCTCTATAAACAAGAAAAACTCATAACTTTAGAAATAATGGAAGACTTTGCATGAAACTTTAAAAGAATCTTTAGTATACATTATTAAACAATACAAAAAGGCCATACAAAAAAAAACGAAACCATCTAGAAGGTGTATGGTGATTTTTTCAATTAATCTAGACAGATAATTTTGCACTACTATAAACAATAAAAACAACCTTACCCTATTATTTATGATTTTTATTAACTATTCCGAAATGTTATATCAGTAATATTAGTAGGCATATATTAATTTGTTGCTGGTAAATTGTTAGAATTTTTGGAAAACATTTAGCTTGGATTATTGCATTTTTGACAAATTCAGTAATTGTAAATCTGTATAATTGCGTGATATCTACATATCAAGGTTTATTGATTTTTTTTAGTTGAGTTACTTAATTGTGATAATTTATTGTTGTAAAAGGAAATATTTGTTATATTATTATGATAGGTTACGTAATAGCTGAGATTTAGGCTCGGATATATGAACAAATTTAACAAGAATAGCTTTTATTTTATTATCTTAGGCACCAGGACTTCATGCGCTTTCCAATGATGTATCATTTATTGAAATCGCTAAAAAAACAAATCTATTGCTAACTTTTATTGCTAACTATTACCGGGTTATCAAATATTATAAATATTGAGGTGATAATGACGAAGTTACAACATTCTGGATTAGGTTTTCCTTGCAGCAATTATGCCACAAACTCGCTAAAATTAAATTCCAATACGGAAAATATTAGTGGGCTATTTTGCGAATTTAAAAATACGTTGCGTAATATGTATAGGTAAATACGTCACAATATGGCACTCGTATCTCGGTGCCGGGTTGGGCGAGTCAGCAAAAAAGCCGGTCCTGGCCGCTAGGCCGAAAACACGTATATAGAAGGTTACACACGCAGTATTCCCAACAGCTGCACGCACTTGATATCGTACTGCAGTTCCGTGAACATCTTAAATCGCTACTCCTTCGTTATTCTTAATTTCGCGGTAATTATCGCTATTTTCAACGAACATGCGGTGTCGGTATTCGCGCTATCGGTGACGTGTACTATTGTGCGTGAAACCGGCCGTAATGTATCGGGACATTATAGCGGGTAGTGTTTGCAGCACCATCATGGTATTTTTCAGCATTCTCGCTCACAAAATATTGCATTTTGTGTTACTGGTCCCGGTTCGCCGGTATAAAAAGGGTTGCCGACTTCTTCCTACACGGACATGCTACGGATTAACCCTTCCTGGGCATGGACCTAAGACGGATTTACAATCTCCGTATCCATGATGCTACGGAAGGTTTCGGTAAACAGTAGTATTAGCCGTCTTAGTTTCGATGGGTCAGCAGAACAGGGGAAAAAGTCACCAGCTAGCTAGCTCGTTATCAAAGAGCGACCTAAGACCCCGCGGTATCTTATCAAAGGTAAATAATCATTCAATTACCGAATTTTGATAGCGTAATATGCGAGCATACTATGTGGTGCTGTACGTCAACGAGAGGGTCCGTAATTTCCGAAGATCGGCGGAAAGTCCAGGGAGAACGCGAAGGTAATTAAGTCATTTATATCTGTATTGTGTTATAATTATAACAAAGAAACTGATATTAGTGACCAAGGCGTGTACGATAGTATTTGTTTACATAACTTTATAATAATAATTTGTATCCCAACTACTTTGCTCGTAATAACATTCAACCACCGATAAAAAACGTAAAATCTAAGTTTCAAAAATCCTCCTGAACAAACTAAAATAGATAGAGGGCTGTACTTTTTAGAATTAATTACCCAATGTATCTGATCTATAAACGTGTATAATAATAATTTGTATCCCAACTACTTTGCTCGTAATCGCACATGAAGCGAAATAATAACATTCAACCACGGATAAACAACGTAAAATCTAAGTTTCAAAAATCCTCCTGAACAAACTAAAATAGATAGAGGGCTGTACTTTTTAGAATTAATTACCCAATGTATCTGATCTATAAACGTGTATAATAATAATTTGTATCCCAACTACTTCGCTCGTAATCGCACATGAAGCGAAATAATAACATTCAACCACCGATAAACAACTTAAAATCTAAGTTTCAAAAATCCTCCTGAACAAACTAAAATAGATAGAGGGCTGTACTTTTTAGAATTAATTACCCAATGTATCTGATCTATAAACGTGTATAATAATAATTTGTATCCTAACTACTTTGCTCGTAATCGCACATGAAGCGAAATAATAACATTCAACCACCGATAAACAACGTAAAATCTAAGTTTCAAAATTCCTCCTGAACAAACTAAAATAGATAGAGGGCTGTACTTTTTAGAATTAATTACCCAATGTATCTGACCCATAAACGTGTATAATAATAATTTGTATCCCAACTACTTTGCCCGTAATCGCACATGAAGCGAAATAATAACATTCAACCACCGATAAACAACGTAAATCTAAGTTTCAAAAATCCTCCTGAACAAACTAAAATAGATAGAGGGCTGTACTTTTTAGAATTAATTACCCAATGTATCTGATCCATAAACGTGTATAATAATGATTTGTATCCCAACTACTTTGCACGTAATCGCACATGAAGCGAAATAATAACATTCAACCACCGATAAACAACGTAAAATCTAAGTTTCAAAAATCCTCCTGAACAAACTAAAATAGATAGAGGGCTGTACTTTTTAGAATTAATTACCCAATGTATCTGATCCATAAACGTGTATAATAATAATTTGTATCCCAACTACTTTGCTCGTAATCGCACATGAAGCAAAATAATAACATTCAACCACCGATAAACAAAGTAAAAGCTAAGTTTCAAAAATCCTCCTGAACAAACTAAAATAGATAGAGGGCTGTACTTTTTAGAATTAATTACCCAATGTATCTGATCTATAAATGTGTATAATAATAATTTGTATCCCAACTACTTTGCTCGTAATCGCACATGAAGCAAAATAATAACATTCAACCACCGATAAACAACGTAAAATCTAAGTTTAAAAAATCCTCCTGAACAAACTAAAATAGATAGAGGGCTGTACTTTTTAGAATTAATTACCCAATGTATCTGATTCATAAACGTGTATAATAATAATTTGTATCTCAACTACTTTGCTCGTAATCGCACATGAAGCGAAATAATAACATTCAACCACCGATAAACAACGTAAAATCTAAGTTTCAAAAATCCTCCTGAACAAACTAAAATAGATAGAGGGCTGTACTTTTTAGAATTAATTACCCAATGTATCTGACCCATAAACGTGTATAATAATAATTTGTATCCCAACTACTTTGTTCGTAATCACACATGTAGCAAAATAAAACATTCTACCAACTAGAAACAAAGTAAACCCTATTTTTTTGTTGTAATTTTCAGGATTAAAATTAGTGTTGCTATTTTAAACATTATCTCAGAGCTTTACATCAAATTCTGTTTATTTATAAAGCAAATTTGTGCCTCAAATAAAGTTATACCAGCGAATGATATTGACTAATTAAAAGAGTATTTAAAAAAGGTGTTGCAAATCGTAATAAAAACCCAAATAGTATGTTTCTGAAAGTTTGCAATAGATTATTTAAAAATCAATATGTAATTGTTATACTAATGACAAGAGCACTAATTATTTGGTTTTATTTTAAATCTATTGTTCTTAAGTCTCAAACTTGTTATTAATTGTTATTAATTAAGGAGCGGAGGTGGCCGAGTGGATAAGGCGAATGCCTTCCACTCAGAAGTCCAGGGTTCAAGCCCAGGTTAGGCAGGGGATTTTTCAAATACTCCGTCTCCCCGACTGCCGCACAGACAAGCCACTGGCTTTGTGCACATGGCAACATCCCCAAAAAAAAAAAAAAAATATGTTATATACTTACCTTATTGCCATTATTTTATTTATAATTTTTAAAAATGATATATTTCAACAAATGTTTGTATTTGGGCATTCTTTACGTTTTGCAACAACTTTTCTTATAATTTTTTTTTCAGTATCATTTTTCTTGATATGACATTATTTGAAACACCACCTATTTTAATCTTTGCTCTCAGGCATCAATAGTAATGTCTACAGTAGCAATTTATTGCAGACGGGTCAAATCATAATTACTACCTAAAAAAATAAAAAAGATAGAAATAATTGAAGAGTTTGTATAACGCTTTCAAAGAATATTTAATATGAATTCATAAACAATAAACTCATAACTCTAGGTAATAATTGAAGAATTTATACGAAACTTTCAAAGACTATTTAATATAACTTTTTTATGATTTAAAGCGTAAAATTGTCTGTTTTAATAACCAGTGTGTAGCATCGTTTTAAAAATTGTTTAACGCACCAACAAAACAAATGCAAAACTGGGTCGTAAAGTGTAACGTAATGCATAATATGAAGCACACGAATGGCTCGTTCAGTGTGATAAACCGTCCAACAGCGGTTAAGTGCCAATTTGTCGGGATTAAAACAGTTTCAGAACTCATTTAAAATGGGAATTTTTATTTAACGCCTCCAGCCAGTAGACTATATACACTTACACTAGTCTGAGTCCGTAATTTATTCGCTCCCTTATCACGTGGAAACATCTGAAAGGTGGCGTTGTAAAACGCATGCATTTACTGCGAGGGTTAGCCAAGGTAGACGGGGGGGTCGGTTTTGTTATTCGGAGCACGCGGGCTTCAAGTGGTTATAAATATTAAAAATTCATATTCGCAGGCAGCGTGTTATACACTCGAAGTTTGTAATGGAATATAAAGCTCTGGTCTAAAGCTCCGACGTTTTCATTGTACTATTGTTTCTGTTCTCAACACAACTCACCTCTTTTATTATTTTTATAACGGGGTTGGCTTTTTTTATCCCGAGAACGGGGTGCGCGTTCGTTATAGGAAAATATTTAATTAATTTTAATGTATGCCGTGGAAATTCATTTATGAAAACGCTGTACTGTTCCCATTTATTAACTTGTAGGTATTGGCTCTATATAGTGCCACTCAGGTAAATTATTTTCACCGAGAAAGGAATGAAAATTTGTTATTTATGAGAATAGTTTTTAACTAGAATACTAACAGGGTAATAAATACGTCCTGGAATAACAAAATTAGTGGTAATATTGACGGACATAAAAACTGTAGGGCTACGAAGAAAGGAAAGAACAGGAATAAGAGTGACCTAATATGGTTTCACTCTTCGTCCCTTTTTTATAAATTTCCGGTGCTCCATAAGCCGAAATTTTGATAGGTTTTGAGCCACGGTAAAGATGTTTGGGTGCGAGGCGCCAGACAGTAGAATTGAAACTTTAGGTTGTTGTTTTGAGTTTCTCCTCCCCAAACACCGTTCTCGCAACAATCTCGACGACAAGTTGTTGTAAATCGGCTTGGTGGCATTATCGACATTTTTATCAAGTGTTATTGCATTTATCTAGCGTTTTCTCGGCTTCGGTTTTTCGCATTTGTATCAAACACTGTGATCCCGCAGGGCAGTACATATGCTGGGGATTTTCATTCGTCCAGATCTTATGATGGAATTTGGTCCACACAGCATTGTACATATTATTAACAGTCTGGATGTCTTCTGATTGGTAAAACATAGAAAGTGGTCTATTCTTTTCAATGTACAAGCCGTATCGGACCCAATGCTCCAAACTAGCAATAGCTTTTCTTTCACGAGTGTGAATTCCCAGAAATTTTTCTATTTTTGTTGTCCATCAGCACGTGAAGGAGTTTTTTCTTGAGTGTTTCTTATCCATGACTGTTCACGGGAGAATTTCACTGAATAATAAACCACACACTGCAAGATCTCTTGGCTTGAAAAAATTTTAACTCGAGCGGAAAAATTGTTGAGCGCACGATCCGACCGATCCGCCCGGTTCGTATTTTTGGCGTATTTCTGGCTAATTTTGCAAATATTGCCTTGAAACTTTGTACACAGATTCTTAAGACCTTAAATAATAAAAAAAAGTAAAGAAAATAAATCGATTTTTTCCCTTCAACAGAAAACCGGAATCTCCCCTTAATGGAAGTAACTTTTATAGATGGTTGATTGGAGTAAATGCAAATTAGTAGTCACTGTGTGAAGGAGAATAAGACCACTTTACAGGAAACCGTGTACTTAACCGTCGCCGGGAACAACGCCAACATACCGATATAATTGTCAAGATAATTGACGGGGCAGGACGATCGGTTTTCCATTTTGCCTCTCTCTCGCTATCCAGTTGCACACCAAAAGCGGAAGGCTGACACCGTCCGGTTTTCGGATGCAATTCGCGTCATTTGCATCGCTACTAATAGTTTCCCACTAACGACCGTGTGGCGGAGCCACCATCTCTACTTAGAGACTTGCGAATGAAGCCAAAGAATCATCAGAACTTTTAACATTTCAGTTCATAGCAAAAGCACCACACTTTTCGATAGATAGTTATTGACGATTTGAGAATCGATAACGTTAGAATTTTAAATGAAACACCGTGTATATCTTGAAAAACTTTGAAAGATTAGTATACAAGAATTAGGTTTATCAGTCAACAATCAGTTAAATGTTTAATTGTTTATTTGACGTAATATTCTAAATAATTTAAAGAATCTTAATGAGTCCTTGGGTTGCACAGTGGGATATTTGATCTGAAAACCTGGGTAAAATTATTTTTTCTCATAAAAAGGCTTTAGATGTGTTGTTTTATTTATGTATAACATTTTAACCTTCATACGTTTTTTAGTTATATGAGATAACATGTTTGGGTCTGTTATGTTGTAAGAAAATCCTGAAAAAAGTTTTATTTTTAAAGACCAGTCGTAGAGGAAGAAAATGAAAGTTTACACCAGTCGATATTGTGTATTGAAGCGGTACATATGCTATTCATGCTGTTTTCCGTTCGATGCCTTCCCTTTAAGACGTGATAGTAGAGGCAATTAAGAACCTATTTTACCATATTTATCACTATAAAATCTATTATTTTTAGTATTATTTCAAAATTGTCTAATATTTATACTTATTGTTTCCAAGAAAACTTTCGAAATTTGATCATGTGGTATGACCCTAATAGGCATGTTTTGAACCCGGATTCGCATTCCGCATAAACACATTTATCGAAAACGCCTAACCAGTTTCTATTCACAAACTTACTATTGTCTCCCCTCAACAAGAATCCAATTTAAACCAGTGAACTGTGTATGCGAGTAGGTGCTTTCGATGTATTTTCTTGCCTTGAATATGAATCCGGTTGGCTTCAAGCAACCAATTTCCAAGAAATGCGGATTACAAGTACAAAGTTTAAGGTTTTTTCGGATGATTTTTAAGAGTCTAGGTCATCGGGGTTGTTTGGTATACATGATCCAAAACGGAAAAATATACGTACATAACGGCATTTACAACATATAAGTTCTGCATTGAACATAAAGTTGTTAATATCTCGATAACCGTAACCATTTGTATAAAGCTAAGTATGGTTAAATATGTTCTAAATTACCTCTACTATCACGGTATCAAGAAATTCCACCAAATTACATATAAGCCGGTACATCAATTTTTGGATTTTCCTTTACAACGTATTAGAAATAAAATCACAAAAACCGCATCCGCACCTATCCGCAGCAGATTTTCCAGTAGTTGTAATGTCAAATATCTATACTATAATTTGAACCACTTTCAAAAGCTTAACAAAACTAAACACTAAACTAAAACACTCAAGTTCTGCATAAAACTGTTTTTTTATAACAGCGAATGTTCTCGGCCCTGCAATTAACTAAATTGTGAGTATATTTTAATAAAAATAATGTCGAATGAAAGTTCATACTTGGTTCCAAAGAATGTATAACAAAAAAGTCACATTTATCGTTAAAATACAAAATTGCAACCGTTTTTAAGAGCGTCAACTTATGTGCATCTATGTTCACCCATAGTAAAATATAACTTTTGGCTGACAAGGACACGTGGCTAAGGGCTCAGGTGAAAAAATATTGCTGCCTTTTAATACATCGATCTTTTACCTATTCCAGAAGCTAGTTGTTAGAAAAGTCGTAAAAAGTCGTTTGATTAAAATCAGTGTAGTATTTTTACGAGAAACCCGTCCTCACTTCTACTATTAAGGCCCCCATCGTCTGAAAATCCAACACTAGCTCGGATTAACTCTTGCCAAACCTGCGAAATGGCGCTGAATGGGGTCGGTGGTGGAAACAGCCCTCTTACGGGGCCCTCGTTCCAAGAAAATATTATTGTTCTTTGGGACACCGATGAAAGGACCGCACCGGCACGAGATCGGAATTTATAACCTCGAATTTCGGGGTGGAAGGAAGCGGCCCGTTAATGCTGCGAGGGTCTATAGGCTGCCAGTTTCACGGCTGCGCCATTTCGTGCGAATTAAGATGAAGTAATTCTGTCGCAATTCATATCCGGTAGTCGAAAGATTGCTATTTTATTCGGTTAGGGTTCCGGGCAAGCATTTTTCGTGTATTCGTCATGTATATATATATATATATATATATATATATATATATATATATATATATATATATATATATATATATATATATATATATATATATATATATATATATATATATATATATATATATATATATATATTGCAATTTTACCAATACTTACTCTAAACAATTGATCATCTAACTCTACTAGCACAATGCAATTAACCATGGTCTCTGGTCTGTAGTAATGCAAATATCAAATATCTGTTTGCAGGTTGCTGGAAGCCGGAGGGTCCTAGAGCGTCTCACAGGCGTCCACTCAGTCGGTATGGCGACTACTCTTGCGATGCCCCTTGGGACCTCATCGAGTCCGCCACAAGGGCGATGATGTCGCGCCAGGGCGATAATGTGGAATTTGTACTGTGGACAGGGTAAGTAATCAACTATGATTGAGTGTCAATTTAGTTTAAGTGCATCGATATTATCACGTCAGCGGACTATCGGCTTTAATTTAGTCTAGGAGGTGAAAGCTGACGACCTGAAAACTAAATAACTATCAGCCTTTATGCGATGATCGATTGCGACTAAATTTAAAATGAAGCTACAGGATGGATCGTGATTAATATACGTAGCTGAGATTTCAAACTTGAATACAGTCTTTACTTTTAAACAACTGTTACAAGTAACTATTTTCGTAAATATTAAAAATAAATGTACTTTGCTCTTATGTTAAATTCCTATATTCTGAGCTACCCGGTATTCTGTAGGCAAATTGTATGATATGACGAATACATATTTGGTTTTAGACCCACGTCTAACTTTTATAAACAACAAAATTTTCTGAGAAATTGATAATAAAGAAGTTTTCCATGTTAAGCTAACTGTGGACACACTATATAATATCACAGATATCCCGTGAACTATCCAATATCGTATATAGATAAGTTGGGTCCAATCGACTTAGAATTGATCGGTTAATCGAACCTATCATCAAAATTATGAAAATTTTTAAGAAAAAAAAATCATCCCGGCGACTCCACCAAAACTGAAAAAGCCGTAACAAACTGATTTATCACCATAATCCGTAAATTTTAACTAATAGTAATTAAAAAGCATATCGTATATAAATAAGTTGGGTTCAGTTGGCTCGGAATTGATCGGTAAAACGAACCTATCATCAAAAATATGAATATTTTAAAGAAAAGAAAATCATCCAGGCGCCTCCACCAAAAGTGAAAAGTCCTTAAAAACCTGATTTATCACTATAATTCGTAAATTTTAACTAATAGTAATTAAAATGCGTCTCATAGGGTACCATAGAATCATTTATTTTCAACCCAAAAAGTATACACATGGCCAAGTTAAAACGTAACATCATTACAAGACAAGATGGACTGTCGTTGCAATTTGCAAGATGAAAGAGAGAATATTAGAGAGGAAATATGATGATATAAATTCGGTGAGATATTACCGAAAATAATCGCGGGAGGCTGGGCTGTCCTCATTTGTTTCGGGGGAAGTTTCGAGCGGTGATGAACAGGTGCTTTTACGTTGATTACAGCTTTCGGTGTATCTACTTTTTGTGCGTTTTAACGAGCTAATGGGCGCTATTGTGCTTCTTAGGTAATTACCGACGAACTCTGAAGGTTTTAATTAAGGAAAAGTGTCCTCTCTCCTCGAGTTTTTATGACACCCTCTTTGCGATTTATTAACATCGCGCCGGCCGTGGCTCGTAATTGAGTAGAAGTACTAGAAATAGCTTCCATAATTTTATTGTACGAGCTTTTCTTACTTTGTATTTTGTTTTATATGGTGGCGTTTTATATGTTTTGTCTTTTTATCAGGGCGAAACATAATTTCGATATAATCGTGCATAATGCTGAGTTTTGAAATGATAATCTAAATAAATTAATGAAGTTTTTACAAATAAATTATTAATTTGAATGGAATAATTTTTTGTTTGCGAAAATCGGAGAAAATTCTTAATAGCAAATTTATTAACTCTATAAAGGGGACAATATTATGAAGTTTAGGTTTAATTAATTGGTTTAATTATTCAGAAAGGAATATTTAATTCCCAAAATACAAGTAAATTAATAAACAATTAAGGTAGCGGGTTACAGAAAATGTTAACAACATAATAAATAAAATAAAAAATCTATACACAAATGTTCCCATAAAAGAAACACTGTTATTTTTACGAAATTGTATATTACATCCAAAACACATCAAATCACAAAACATTTTGATGGTACTAATATTGGGTATATTGTAGGTTTGTTCAATATTGTTTTGCAACAAATTTTCTTTCAATTTAGTAATATGTAATCCTTATAAACAAAATGATGGCCTAGGTTATGGGTGGTTCTATAAGAGGTTGACTTGCATACTTATTTGTTAAAATAAAATATTTACTTTACTGAACAATGAAAATATCACATTGTGGTGTGGATATGTTGATGTTATTTTCTGTGTTTGGAATACAGAACCTTAATTAATTGACTTGTTTCTTAAACAAATTAATAATATTTATATAATTAAAATTTACATGTGAATAAGAAATTATTAGTGAAAAATCTTCATAGCCTTGACAATTAAGTGAAATTCAGTTCATTTTTACTACAATATTTATAGAAAACCTACAAGATAGATTAATTCCAAATTCCTCACAACCCTCATACAATATTAAATATTCCTCATTTCATTATGTATTTATAAGATAGTTATTACATTACTGTTATTAAAAGAAAAATATGACAATGAATACAATAATATCATAGAAATTGCTTAAAATAATTAGTACAAAATAGAAACTAGCAATGAAATACCAACATAATTCCATGTAACATAAATAATTATTAAAGAAGTGAAGAATTGTACCCCATTTTTGTACTTTGAAATGAACGCTCGTCTTTCTGATTTTTTTTTTTCATTTAATCCACAAACCACAAAAATTTCTGTTTCTCTTGAGGTTGCATTTAGACTCTCTTCTATAGATTGGCGTTTTTGTTTTCTTCAGTTTTTATTTAATAAAGGTCGCGAACGAGATTTTGATGGAAGCCGATATCTCAGTAACGAATGTTAGCAGGATAACGTAGTTAGCTCTCAAATAACCCTTATTTACTGCGATACACATCCCTTGAATTTAATAGCATTCCGACTATTTGCTAATTTTTAAGACCGTAATGAACATGAACAATATTTTGCGTAGTTTGGCTTCCCTCGCTTGCGGGTTTTGGTGCGAGGCACTCGAACGAGATGCGGGTATAATTAATTCTACATCTGAACTCATTATCTATATTTAACTCGCGCTACTATTCAAAATTCCGCAGTTAAATTGTTCTGATCGTATCGTATTAATTGTAAAATAATCCTCCACTGTCCCAGCTACGTTTTCATTTACCGTTAAAAATTATTATGCAGTTCTTTTTCTACAGTCACATTGAATAATATATGACGATTTTTTTGTTTGTTTCCATGAAAATACTGTTAATTATTACACAAAAACTGAAGAAGACTAAACCGCCCATCTATAGAAGATGCTCTAAATGCAACCTAAACAAAAATTAAAATGTTTCTGGCAAGCGGTTTACAAGGAATTTACAAGCGATTATTACGAAATTAAAAACTAAAAAAATATATTTATCAATATCTCTAAACCTGTAAAGCTCAGCAGAACACAGCAACTTCGAATTTTTGCGAATTTTCCCTATCTATTTCCTCCGACATTGGTAGCTCAATTGGTTAGAACTCCGGTTAGTACTACAGGTCGTAGAAGTTTCAACATTTTTTATGTTATATTTCCGAAAGCTTTTGTTAATCCACCACTGCTCATACGATAAACACACTAGTACAAAGAAACGCTGACCCGGCAAAATTCTCTCGACAAAACTACCATAAACACTAAAACTGATAGAATCCCGTATAAAACTGAAACCAACTCCTTATGGAGCTAACCTTCAAAACTTCCCGACACAGCGCGTTTGCTACACAGTCGTTTCTCGTTGCTTTTTCCTTTATTTACCGTGTTGCAACGTCGACGAGAATATATTTCGGGGTCTTCTGCATGGCCCATATCCTCCCAGGAAGTGGCCAGTAATAATTTAACCGGTTTACGATCTGCGGATAAAAGTAATAAAGAGCGAAATGAACGGCGGTCGCGCGACTCGCTGTAAAGAGACTCAAGCGACGGTAAATCGGCGGGTTTGGTGTCGCCCTCTGCCGGTCTAACCTCCTCCCACCTACACACATATGTGCATCATTATTCCGACGGTGTACGTAGGTGCCGCTCCGGGGCGAGAAGTGTAATGAAATCAGACGTCGTCGTCGGAGACGTCGCGACGTCGCCATGGTCATCACGTATTATCGCCATCTCTGGAGAAAAGGTGATGTGGAGCGCCCTCTTTCGCATATTCAATTTCTCGTCACTTTATGCTAACCGAGACGCGCCGGGATCTCCTATCTCGACTGGGTAACATTACAACGGAATCCTCTTATTCCTGTGGATTATCGGCGGTGTTGGTGTACGGTCGGTATGTAAGGCACGATTGAAGGCTTTTTAATATGTTGGAAATGTGCGAGGGTGTTTTTCTGGTCTGGATATTTAAATTCGTTATTATTTCAGCTTGCAGAAGGTGGAAAAAATTCGTGGTAACTGTTCTAGATCGTTTGATATCGATGTTTTAGTAGTAACTTGGCGGAGGATCACAATAAACAAAAAATGCCCAAAAATGGGAATATTTATTAAATTGGTTTGAAGAAGCAAAATTGGTTCATTGTATAAGATCTTATGCTACAGATAATTATTTTATGATTACAAACTTCGTAATACATTAATATTTTTTTAAGACTTGTTCAAGAATCAGCGTATCATAATATGATTCAATATGATAAGTTTAAAAAAGTTTATGCTTGGTGGTCATTGAGAAACGATAGATTGAAAGACGAATATAAGTGTGATGGTATATCTGTGCATGGCTCAGAAGTTCATTTATTATTTCAAATAACAACAGAAAAATTACCAAGCAAAAATTCAGTTCATTACATATTTGAAAATATCTAATTTCCAATATTGATATAAGTAATAATAATAATAAATAAAACTGCTTCTCAATATTAATCTGTCGTTGTGTTTATATTTATACTCTAAAATATAATTACTTCAACATCAGCAATGTGTTTTAGAAGTTATATCTCTTACAGATTTGCAAATAACGTGAATGCAGATAATTAATCAGTGTGATTTTCATGCATAATGACATTTCGTGATATTTGTGCTTTGCTATTGGCTAGCTTCATCCGATACCAGACAAGTGACCAGTCACTGCTATCACTGTCTCATTTTTACTTTATCATACGTAGTATTATCATAGTATATTATTTGACGAGCACATAATTAAGGATATAAATCGCGAGCATGGAGTTTACACGCGAGCCATAGGCGAGCATGTAATCATGCGAGCGATTTGTATCCGTTATGTGCGAGTCAAATACGACGTTTTATCTACGACTCATAAATTCCATTTTATGCAAAATATTTTAAATGTATTTGTCAATGATGGCGAAGCGAACTGTCATCATAACTGTCATCCACGTCGGTTTTGACAGACTTTGACACTAGCGTTATTTAATGATGACAGTTCGTTCAAATAATGATGTCGTTATTTGACGAACTGTCATTATTATTAAATAGTCATAGATACGTATGCAATGAACTTATTATATGTCAGTCGTAGATAATAGTATATTATTTCACGAGCACATAATTAAGGATATAAATCGCGAGCATTTATATCCGTTATGTGCGAGTCAAATACGACGTTTTATCTACGACGCATAAATTCAATTTTATGCAAAATATTTTAAATGCATTTGTCAATGATGGCGAGGCGAACTGTGAAATAACAGTCATCCACATAGGTTTTGACAGACTTTTACACTAGCGCTGTATAAAGATGACAGTTCGTTCAAATAATGAGGTCATTATTTGAACGAACTGTCATTATTATACACCGCTAGTGTCATTATAATCATTGGCGCGTATAATGATGGGGATTATATAGTCGTAGATACGTATGCAATGAACTTATTATATGTGAGTCGTAGATAAAAATATTTTTTGTTTTCATAAGGCAACATAGATTGGATACGTCATACATACAGGTAGATAAGAGAAATAAAGTTCACGGATGTGCATGAACAGATACATTACAGATACAAACATATAGTAAAGTACTAAATTCTCGAAAGCAAAACTCAAAATTAGCAAATAAAGAAGTACAAGTTCGTAGTAACGGCTTACAGTCTGTAGAAAGCATGCCCAGAACATGTCAAGAACTCATGTAGACTGTCGAATCCATTCGCTATCAGAAGAGTTTTTTAAAATGTTTTTTTTTACTTGACCGCAATCTCACATTGTTTTATCGACTATGGTAACAAATTAACAAGTTTAGGACTCAAACAGCATGTATTATGGAACAAATAAATCATAGCGGCAACAAGTGTTCATGCCGTGAAAATCGTACCTTCTCAGAAGGAGATTTCTATTTTTAAAACAGAGACACAGTTCGTAAATGTAGATACAACACATTATACAATTCTTAAAGTCTTTAAATATATTCCGATACAATTCTGTGCCGTCAACTGCGGCCATTATTCTCAAAATTTTCTTCTGAGCAATGAAAACCACCTGAATGAAGGACGACCCACGCCAAAAACAAAACCCATGACGCGTGTACTCATGTAGCAGCCAGATTAATTGTGAATAAATACTAATGTCGATAGGTACGTTCTACCTTGGTAATTCATCGTTGTATAAAAGTTAGACATAGGTTTGGTTGGCGGCAGCTGTCGTGCTACCACTGTGACTTGACTGAAACTTCAAGAACTTTTCATCGAACATTTCACAAGAACTTCTCAAAGAAAATTGCCAAAAGTGAGACTAAAAGTTCACTTCTGTCTTTGGGTCTAATGAAGTAGAGAAAGGCAATTGATTAGCATCTATAGAAACAAGTTATGATATGTCATCCTAATTTTTCCTCCGGGTTTCTGTATATATGAGCGAAATCAGTCTTAAAATATCATCATTATCAGAGGCACAATCTTCCGAGATTGCACTGTCAGACACCCTATATATGTAGCTGATCAACAAACTATTGAATCTAAAAACAAACCTAAAAAATTGTATAAATATTACTGAAAATACGAGTAGGTAATTCAAAACGTGCATCGTTTTGTTACATAAAGTAAATCCCGAATCTACAGAGTTCAACAAAGCAGTTCGATTGAAACTTCTATAACCGTTTATAAAACAGTTCAGTATCGAAATTTTTCTCGAATAACTCCAGCAGTAATAAAAGTATACATATTTCTCGCGGAATACCGTAACGGCAACCGACATTTTCCGGGCGTGCACAGGGACCGATACCCGCATACCGTAGACAAAAGAAAGACCGGGAAAATACAGAACCAATAGTGCTATTTTATAGTTCCATCCGTTCTTGGATGAGAAATGTCGGGTCTCGGCTAACCGGACCGAACCGCGCTCCCGAAATAGGTGTTCGAAAGAATAAATCCACGAATTGAGACGTCGTAAAGTCGCCCAGAGGCCACAGGGGCCGATTCGGACGTGATTTTCGAGCGCAGCACCGTTCCCGCGGTCACATTTTAAAAATGTATTTCTAATATCCAGCGAAACCGACCCTATGGACCGACGCTCCACCCCGATTTCTAATAGATGGACGGCTATATTTTGGTTAGGGTTTTTTTTGTCGCTTCCGGGCGCACCCTTCCATTTTGCGCCTTGGGATTTTTGTAATGCGATATTTTACATATTCAAGGTAGTTTCTCAGTGCCTTACAAAAAAAAGTGAGGGTAAAAGTTATATTACAATGCATCACTATAGTGGATGGTCTACTAATTCATATAAACGCAAGAGGGATGTCTAGAATGACTCAGAATAATAATTTATGATTAATTTTCTGCTTATTTGGGTAAAAAAGAAACAAAAAATAGCAACAAAAAGCAGTGCAAGCAGTGACAGGTTCATGGACACATAATTTATACTTCAAGTGACAAGATACTTAAACTTACAGTCAAGTTCTGAGCTACTGTCGAATAAATTGTTTCCCACCAATCATTGGAAATCAATCAATCTAAAATCACAAAAATCACAAAAATCACAAAAATCACAATTAATTACTCCAGAAATAGTTTATAGATTTCAACGAATTAAAAAGTAAAATCACCTGCGGAATGCTAGCTTTCAATGTGCATTTTTGTAAACTCATTGGATTAGTGGTTGACCCACAAAAAAACTATACTATGCAATGCCATCAATTCCGTTATTAGAAGAGCTAGAATAATGAAATATAGACTATAGGCTACCCAATAATTCATAGGTTTAAAGTTTATTACATAATCATTGTTTATCTTGCATTTTTCATACAATACATCGTGCTAAAACTCCGCGTGAATTCCGACGCTCTACGGTCTTTGATGTGCTGCGGGGAAGGGAGGCGTTAGCGATGCTGTGATGTCGGAGAGAACCGACACAGCTGAGAGGACCGGGGCAGCTTATTATCAATACACAAAAAGAACGATAACTTGTCAAGATAGTAATTTTAACTAACAATTAAATTCTTAATTTTTGCATAATTTTGATTATAATATGTGACCCGGTACGAGAGAAATCTCTTCTATCGATTGGCGTTTATGTTTTCTTCAGTTTTTGTACAATAAGGTTGTAAACAAGATTTTGATGGAAGCGGATAGATCTAATAATATGGAGTTAGCAGATTTTCCGATTAGCGGTGAATACTAAATTAAGTTTGCTTGATAAACCCAAAAAATATGTAAAAAGTATGCCCGATTTTGTTATATAAATATTCAAGCTTTTGTAACAGTTTCAACAGTTTATTTATTATTAATATTTAAAAACATTCACGACCAATATACAATAAATGCAACTCTTGATATATTACATATATTACAAACGCTCAGCTCTGAGCGTATAAAACATAGAAATATCAAAAAAAATTACAAATTTAGCATCGTAAATTTGTAGGCACATAGATTGTTTTACAGATCGTTCATTAATTTTAAATGCTAATCCCGAAACCCGATTTAAATTGCCAAGAATTTACATGGGACTTCCAAATGCCTGTTCGTGGTTCTGTTATCTTATTGACTCATTTCGCCATTATTTTTGAATTCGGTAATCTGTCGCCGGATATCCAAATTTCTTTGGCGAGGCATAATCGCCGTGTCCTTATATTTATTGTGTCCGTAAGCACTGTTCTCCTAGTAACTAATACACGTGCGATCCGCCACTAGTTGCAGCGTCGCTGTCGATCCCTCCCCCGCACGCCCGAAAGACCGAAGAGCGCCGCGTCATTTGCAGCAATCATGAGATGCGTCAACTCGATCTTTTGTGGGGAAACTGCAAGATAAACAATGATTATGTAATAAACTTTAAACCTATGAATTAGTGGGTAGCCTATCGTCTATATTTCATTATTCTAGCTCTTCTAATAAAGGAATTGCTGGCATTGCATAATATAGCTTTTTGTGGGTCAACCACTAATCCAATGATTTTACAAAAATGCACATTGAAAGCTAGCATTCCGGAGGTGATTTTACTTTTTAATTCGTCTTAATTTGGAAAAATCGGCGAAAGGCCAACATATACAGCTTTCTATTTTTTATGAGTTGTAGCATATTAATCAAGGACAGCATCAGAATTTTTTCAATTTTTTTCGTTTCTTGATTTGCGAGAAAATGAGCATCAAAAGAGGGGACATAATATATTGCCACGACAGTACATTAATGAACAACCGATGTACTCAACTTTAAAAACTCTAGCTAGTCATACAAAGAAATATTCATCCAGAATATAACAAACAACAAAAACTACAGCACCTACAAAATTCGTCTGCTATCCAATTATCCGCGAGCGCTGAAAATGACGCTCTACAAGGCCGAAACCAGTTTTTGCTTGTCAGAAAAACTACATATTACTTAATATGCACACGTGAGTGCAGAGGTATTAATATGCATTTCAATTTTTCGCGGTCCCATTTCTCAGAGGGATACTGCATTTGGACGGGCATTTGGAAAATTGCATTCTACGATGGAAACGAACAAACACAGAGGTCGCTGGTGCGGTCTGCTCTCGTCCCGCTTTTCTAGATTTAATCCGTTCTATCTCGCGGCAAAGTGGGTAAATTTAATCATATAGAAATTCCTGCTAGCACTCATGCGCTTATGCATTGTTCTTAGCGTTATTAGAGGTACGTTATATGCCCTTCGTTATATGCATTTCGACTACGAATTTCCAGAAATTCAAATAGGGGATTTGTATGTAATCTGACAATTAACTAGGATTAAGTAACGTACCCACTGTCGACCTATTTATAAAATTTAACATTATTAAGAATCTATACAATTTACTATACATACCTACAGCAGTTTTATATCTTATTTTATAATTTTAACAGTTTTACCGTTAGTTTTACTGAATTTTTGCTGTAGTTTATTACGTTTATTGTCTGTAGCATTAAAACATTTTTCTCTGTGAATCGAGTTATTTGTTCGTTCAATTCCGTCGCCAGTTACACCAATTTAATGTATTGGCTTTTCAGTTTCTTGAGACATATTATGTTTAATAAAAATCTTGCATTAAACAATAGTTTGTGTATTTGTATTGGTCTGCGTAGCGATTGAACTTTGAAATGTATAATAATATATGTATTAGTACTGCTATTGTTGTTATTATTGTTATATTAAGGTATATGTACTATTTATTTTCCATAAAAAACATTATGCTTAAAAATATCATTCTTACAAACTAAACATTTTCAATATTTTTAATATACATTACATATGATAAAGTAAAAATATATATACATGTGTATATATATTTTCAAAAGACCCAAATTAGTTATTTTTTTCAGTACCCTATTTTTTGGGGGATGTGGGGTCTGTCATGTTTACAAGCATTCTTAACTAAGCTATATTTAATTTAGAAAAGATTTTTTTTTCATTTAGAAAACTAACATTTTCATTAATTGTTTATTGTAAAAATATTACATTGTTTTTGGGTTATTATATACGTTTGTTATGTATAAATACCCCGCACACGTGCTATGAATGTTTCATTTTGTCAAACTAATAATAATTAATACATAGCAATAGTCTTATCTACTGAAATACAACGGAAAAAGAACTACTATTAAACAACGTTGATTATCATAGCAACCAAACAGAAAAAAAGAATTTTTAGTATATGTCGTATTGACAGTTTCATAAACAATCAAAAATAAACAAATATAACAACAAGCAGTAGAACAAGTCGTAAGATAGATATGATACAACACACATAGTCTTATACATATTATAAGGGTTTAAACTATTACTAAAATCGCATTTCCTCAAACGCGCGTGATTTGGTATATTTTAGTTTATGATTGTAACTAGAATTATATTTACATTACAGTATGTACTGATTCGATTCAAAGAAAATAGAATAGTGCAGTTACCTGTGAAACCAATTTTTATTACTTAGTTATAATGTTTTACTTAGCTGACACCAAAACTACAGAGCAACGACAGGACTAAGCTCAACGATACGCATAAATGCGCTACGGGTTGCAGAACTTAATGCACACTATAATCTCTCCAGGGCTCATTATAATATTCTCACGGTACAATTTAGATTATTGAATGCGCTTACAAAATTTTCAAATGCTGATTTATTTAAACTATTGAACATATGTTTTTTTCAATAACCAATTATTTTTTGAGATGCACATTATATTTTTGTAGAGGTAACAATTGTATTGCACATTTATTTATTGAAGTGCACTATTATATTATGAAAGGAACATTCAAATATATAAATGTACAATTATTTATTCTATTATATATTTCACATTTATTATATTTTTCACATTTTTTATTATTACTGATTGATTGCTGTATTTATATTTTGCGCCAATGAAATTGTGAAATTGCCGATAACGAATAAATAAATAAATAAATAAATACTCGTATCATAAGGTTCTATTTGGTTACGATTTTGCTAAACTACAAATTCTCTAGACCCAGTCGACACATGATTTTATATTGCTGTTTATTACCACGTTTTTTAAACCATCAAACTTCGAAATTGTTTGAACATTTTTGTAGTCTTGTGGTAGGTTGTGGTGCCTAAGTGTTGAAGATGTAGTTCACAAACGTCAAACGTTATGTTTATGAACGATAAATTAATTCAATAAAAGAAATTAAATTAAGCAAGACAAGTTAAACATAAGGGTCATTGAACAATTGAAGTCCGTATTTCAGTAGTATGAGTTGTATGTAAATTAACGTCTATTATTGTTGACCATTGCACAATACAATACATCTAAATTAATCAATATTGATTTACTTCACTGAATCGCTTGAATGAATTACATCCCATTACTTGATTAGGTGAGTCCTACAACTCACAACGAGTAAAAACCCCATCGGAAACAGAAAAAAAATCCACGTTTATAGCAAGCATAATTTCCTATCCCACTTCTGATACTACGCTGAAATAATCCAACATCGCCTATGCAAATTGCGAAATTCGCCTCTCTTATCACATAAAGCGGTCCTCTTTTTTTATCAGGCCCTTCCGGTTGACCGTCGTTTGTTTTTTAGGGGCCGCCGACTCGCTGTTTAAACTTATACAGGGGGAGCAATTCGATACGTAAACTGGTGTTTTTATTGGACGGCATAGCGAAAGGTCGGGGCCGGGTATAACGAGGAAAATTGGGGTTGGGCTTTTCGACGACGACGACGGCGGCGCCACCGTCGGCTGAGTCCCGCCGCGGCGCATATCAGCCAAGATATCCCCGACGATAAGCAATCGCGAGACAGGGTTCGCCAGATCCATCAATATGCGCCCGTAAAAGGTTACGACGTTGATTTTACAGGGACTCTTTAGGGGCTGAAGAGCCCGGAGAACCGAATACGGATACCCGGTAGGTCGCCTGTTAAAAGGGTTTGTCCTAGTTTATCAGAAATAACGTATGGGTCTCCTGTCTTATGCACGGTTTGTTCAGGAAATTTTGTATCATAATCGTAAGCGGTTTCCGAAGGACGGAATCTTAGGTGTTACCATCAATATTTGGATTTTAGCAGATTTGGAATGCTGGAATCTTCTACTTTAATATGCAATTTATTCGAGACCAATCGGACAAAATTTTCATATAACATTTTTCGCAAATCTTTAAAACAAAGGTTTCTCCTGGACACAATATTTAATATCACCGATATCTCGTGAACTATGCAAAATCGCATATAGATACGTTGGGTTCAATCAACTTAGAATTGAGCGATTAATCAAATCTACTATAAACATTTTGAAAATTTTGACCAAAAAAGTCATCCCGGCGCCTCCACCAAAAGTGGAAAGGCTTTCAACGCTCGTTTTAACGACAAAATCTGTGAATTTCAAGCTATAGGCGGCTACCAAATCATAACCTTCAATTTTCTAGAATTTTTTAATTCATAAAACACATGTTGAGGCACATTGGGACATTTCAACTGGGGTAGTTTGGGACAGGGAAATAATGGGAAATATTCCATTAAAAGTTTTATGTTCCAGTATTTCTATAAATCAATGTTTGAAATCAGGACCTACTCGAGTCAAGCTTTGAAACTGAAATACTCTCAAAATGACTTCATTCCCGTCTACCGGAAGTCGATATCAGCTGAGTTATTTTATTTTAATTTCGCGGCAATGTTTGAAATTTTATATCTTCCTTGTTATTAACAGTTTCAGGCTTGGTGGACGCATACATTAACATGACTAACAATATGATGTTTACTTCATCATTATAACACAGGATGTTTAAAATTAAGTTGAATTATCAAAAAGTAAGAAAATCGAAATAACTCAAGAGATAACTCAAAGATATTATGATATGTAGGTACCTATAGGGAAATCGGATGTATTTTGATACCTGGATACCAAACGTTGAATAAAAAACGCATCTTTTTATTTCAAATAACAATATGTTTTTGGTCTAAGTGCGTACTCTTTTACAATGTCATATGAATTCTTAAGATTGTGTTTCTAATACCATCTCAATATCAAATTTATTTGTTTTCTTTTTTTTCATTTTGTGGGTGATATACGCCTTAACTTATTTTTTTTACTACAATCCACGATTTTAACACAAAAAGACCATACTCAGAATATTGACGTAACATTACAGAATATTTTACATCTATGCCAATATTTCATCCTTTGCTTTAAGGATTTGTTTTTATTGGTGTTTCATCTGAAGTTACCAACAAAATATAGTGAAAAAACGCAAAATCTGAACATAATACCTGAGAAAAACCATAAAAACGTAATTTATTTTGATAACAAAATTAAATGAAAACAAATAAGCACATCCTAAATCACCAAGCAAACGATTTTAATTATAACAGTTCCTCCCAATAAACTCAAGCCTCCATATGAACCTCTCAGGCCAGTTTAACAGCCGAACTATAACCGTGAAAGCTGAAAGGACTTGGGGACGCATCAGTGCCACATCCCTAATAAATATTTCCCCACGTAACAGCGATAGTACGCCGTCAGGTAGACCCGACTGGCGTATAGAAGCATCCACGGTTGCAACGGACACTCCTAATGAAATCCGCCGTAGCCGCGCATGTTAATGAAGTCCTTACAACGAATTTATAGGGCGGACTGGGACGCGGGGCGTCAATTTATTGCGCGACCTGAGGCATAATTGAATGGCCGGTGGAAATTTACTGCCATAGTCCTCGGGAAGGATAACGCCGCCACCGCCTTGTTCCCGGTCGGTGCAATGTGCCGACTACCCCCGAGCATTACGTCTAAGTCAGCGGGCTCCGTCGCCTACGTCAGGACGAAGGGCGTTATTGCCGGGAATAAAACCCGCTCGGGCGATTTTCAAAATTGGAACGGAGACATTGGATGCTCGGTATTTTAATAGCTTGAGAGGTGGTCTTCATTAAGCTTTGTACTTGGATGTTACTTGGGATTAGTTGCCGGGAATAAAACGGCCTCTTGGCTTCTAAAATTTGGTTATATTAAAATGTCCTAACAATAATATAGTTTTCCAAATACACAGCTCAAAAAAATTAAGGGAACACGTTTTTTAAACCTGTGACATTTTAGATAATAGTTCTAGGCAAATAAAGTTTGATATACTTCAAAGGCATATATTTAAGGGATAATGCCAGAGTTAAACAGCCTAGAGACCTACAGAAAGAAACAAGAGAAGATTTGAAAGGATAATTATATGGTCCAGGCATCGCCGACTATAGGAAAATATTCTATACAATTCTATACCTCAAAGTTACACAATACTTTAAACCTTGTTTTCTCAAACCAGCATTTTTTAAATTGCCCGGAAAGATACCGGCAACTGATCTCAGTCAATTCACTTGAAATTTTATATGCAGAATCAGAATAACTTTCTAATATCTAGAGAAGTACGTACGGATTTTACGATAAGTTCGAACCTAATTTTGCACCTAAAAGTGATAATTTGTGTTCAAATGCGCCCCATTTTGTTTTAAACTAAAATTTTCTATTTTCAGTATGTACTTCCCGAGATAATCTTATATAGAATCAATTTCTTTTTTGTTTTTATGACTAAGATAAAAACTGCTTGCAATATCTTCCCGGCCGTGCAATCCTGTCCGCCGGAAGAGGTTTCCTTTCATGTCCTTCAACTTTGACGTTTAAATTTTTTATTTATCTTTTTTTTTTTTTAATTCTGAATATTCCTCAAAATATGTACAACATACCTCTTTCAAGAGATTTTGTAATTCATTTACTAGGTATATTGTAAAAAATATACCTACAAAAGTGGCTGTTTTTCTCGCGCTAGAGTGGCATTACTCCTTAAAAAGTTATGTTTTTCATATTTGGTATGCTCGCTAAAACGTTATAATTTTAGAGATTTAATTTGATGAAAAGATGAAAAGTAACATATACCATCATATTCCACAAAGTGTGAAGCTTAGAGTTTTATGTAATTGTATTAGCTAACAAAATTCATTAGGAATTGATTTCGCCTTTTAACGCCATGTGGCTGCAATGCCGTTTTTCTCTAATTGTGCATGGCTTGAGCGTGTCGCAGCGCGCAAGCACAGGTGGTCACTTCATAGAATAGGAAACTAATACCAACACCAGTTTTGTCATAGACAGGCAGGTTGTTAATATAAAATTAATTTGTGTTCAACATTTCCTGAAAAGCGGCGTAATGTATTATTATTGTCTCATTATTTATAAATTATATGATTAAATATTTCGTGCAGAAGTTTGTATCTGTAAACAGTCATCTTCAGACAACAACTGCAAAATTAATTAAAAATGACTATATATTAGAAAACAAATAAATACAACAATAACGCTATTAAAAACTAGTTTATGAAATTATATAGATGTTACTGTATTTATTTTAGTTGACGTTGTTTTTAAGGTTTTATTTGAAAATCAGTTTTAATTCCCTGTGCCTTTGTCACAGTGTCTAGTAGGTACCGCGGTAATAGTTACCGTCCATAGCGAAGTGGGTTGACCTCAGTCCCGGTACTCTTATACCGTATGACTCCCCATGGTGTGTGAGTCCACACCCCGCGGGGGTGATAGGGGCTCGCAGGTGAAAATGTCATTCAGAGTAAACAGTTTCATGTGGACTTGACTATTCCTAAAGATGATATAGCTGTTTAAAAGCCTAAATTTGTAATAAACGTTCTGTAAAATTCCCCTATACTTATTATCTTTGAAATCTGACATAATTCTGTCACATTTGTGAGGTATATTGGGTCCGCCATTTTGTTCACAACAATTTTGCTTTTTGATTCGTAATCAGCAACTTCATAAACCACTGTAAACTTATTTTTGTCTAAATGCAAGTTTTGGAGGTTTTGGCCAGCTTTTCGGGATTTCGTCCACTGTGCGACAGCACAAGCAACTTGCACTTAACTAAGCTGAATCATTTTACTTCTAATGACGCTTCTAATCAACGAAATTTGACAACTGAATTCATTTGTCATATTTGGTAGGCTTTCATACGTGAATTCAAGGTATACATGACATTTTTATATTTTTGTTATTACTTTACATTTTTAAGTTTAACTTAGAAGTAACTAAAAAGTTGTAACATTGTTCAATAATTTTCTTACCAAATTTGATTTGTGTAGAGGTATTATTTAAAAAGTTACATGTTTCGAGTTACCCTAGTTTTTTTTGCCCAGTGTATTATTGAACCCAGGTAGTACGTATAAAATAATTTCGGTAGGACAATTTCGACGATCAACACTGACTATTTGCGAACGATTATCGCGCACAAATTGATCCGAATACCGGGGCCGCAAAACCGCCGACGGCTTAAATTGGCTTAGCCAGGTGGTTCGGCTGCAATCTCCATCTGGATTAAGCAAATCGAAGATACGATGTCCCGCATCAACCCGCATCGTCGGGGTTGATCCCTCAGGCTCTCACCCTACATATATATAGACCTACCGTTAACCGCGCAACCACTACGAGTCCGTATTTCGTTTTACCGGTAACGAACGGTAGAGGGCGCGTTACCATCGCAAACCGGTCGATGAGATCGTGATTAAATTCAAAGTAAACATGTCCGGCATGCCGCGTGGGCACACGTCACAAGCAGACGAATGAGCGCACGCGAGCCTCAAATGGCTTACTGCACAATCTACCGAAAGAAACGAGTGGAAATTGTGCGGAAAAACATCGGGAATTTGCGATAAAATTCCCGAACGTTTTAACTAAATAGGACGGTATGCAGTTTTAGTTATGCGTGTCTGTAAACGGCGGAAATATCGGTCTTTAAAATTTAATGTGTCTGGACTTTGGCTGATAATAATAATAATAATAAAAGATCTGTTGCAAACGAACGACAGTAATATTTAGTTAATATTATAATGTCCATATGAAACTATTAGATTATATTCTGACCGTTATAACATTGGTAGAATAAGAAACGATTGTGGGTTGATAAGTGTAATGCCAAATCAACAAACCGGATGTCGTAAAATAAACCTCAATATTGTACATTTCTTATTTTATCCAACTAAACAGAAATTAATCGGAATTCAAGACAGTTAAGACATTTGGGACGTTTACGTTACGATTCGTGTATATTTTTCTTCGTGAAGAATATAAATAAATAGGTAAAGTTTCTCTAATTCCAGAGCCTTGTGCTAAGAAAACTTTCACATATGCAAAAACAGCGAATTAACTAATCAGTTACACTGATCAATATAAACATAACGAACGTCATTGATAAATCATAGTCTATTATTGCTAAGCGATGTTGTCAGAGAACACACTATTAACAATCGTAGAACCTTACATTATTTGATTTAAATCAATAAACCCCAATAAATAACATGCACAATATTTTCACAGATTATTTTCTCTCAAGCCACTTTCTCGCCAGAATTTTGATGATTCTTTCGTTCATTTGAAGGCTGTTGCATCAGTAACGATTTTTTTATAACTGAGTTAATTCGAGAACAAGAATCAAGACTTCTTAGCAAACAGAATCATACAAACTGGATCAGCACCTATCTATTCAAGTTATCCGAAATTTTCAGTAGTGGATTAATTTTGATGCCCATTGTATCATCCAGTACCGAATCAGACACCCCTCTCGTCACATTTAATACATAAATAAACCCTCTAATTCAAAATACACTAAACACACAGTAGGAGCTACCGCTTTACAACGCTAACAAGCCTATGGTGTGGCCAGCGACAGGATCATTATTCACTTCAATTAGCAACTATAAATAATAACGTGTGTATATATACTGGCCGTGTCGAGCCACAACGTGGGTCCGCAGAACGAAATTGTTGCATTTCAACTACGAACAAACGACCGGAAAATGTTCGAGTCCGAAAACACCAAAATGTTTGTTTGATTCTGACAGGCTTTGCGGTCCCACTACTTTTTTTTCGCAGTGCATAATCCGCCACTGGTAATTTGATGGTGCCCACGGCGTTTTTGCTACACCCCTGATGCACGCGCATTTACAACTCCAAATTCCAATCGATTTCGACGTTTCGTTTCGTATTGACTCTGCCAAAATGCAGCTTTTGTTGTGCGGTTTAATTTTTGGAATGGTGTTCGGGATTGTTTTAATACAGTGGCGACCGCGTTGACTAGGAAATTGTGTGACTGGTTGGGCTTTTAGCGGTTTTAAAACATTATTTAAATATCCGCTGGTTTTAGCTGGACTGCACACTAAAAAATAATCACTTGGCATGAATATATGTTCTTCAGGTTCGGTAAATGGTAAGATCCTGTATAAGAAATTAAATATCGTAGTCAACCAAGACTTAAATATATTCAAAGTTGATGCTGTGATGTGTTTAGAACATGGAACAGTCACGGAAATAAGTATCACCATAATTATAAAAATTATGAACAAAAATTTCATACCAGCGCCTCCACCAAAAGTGAAAAACCTGTTTTAGTGCTAAAATCTGTAAAGTTTAAGTAAAACTAATTAAAAAGCATGATGTAATCTTTCCTGGATCCACATATAAGCACATATAGATACAAAAAATCTTGAATTAAAACACCATGCACAGCCATCCACAAGCAAATACTTTCCATTACCATAAAAAAAAAACGAATAAGAAGCTGACATTCCGTTTCATTTCGTGTTATATTTTATTACATACTTTGATACTACCCTGACAACGCTCTGATGTATCCCATGAATCATTTTTCCCTCGCTATAATTCATATATTCCGCTATATTCTGCTATCACTTCATCTCCGATTCGGCGTTATTTTTCAGGCTTGTTTGTCCCTGAAAATTGCTCGTGTATTTTCTCGGGTGTTGTTCGCGTTTCATCATCCCCTTCGGCACCCTTCGAGTCGCCGCCGTCGGCCTAATGTTGTTTATTAAAAAGCACCCTCCCTCCATCTTTTTGCTGAGTGCTTCCTCCGGGAGTAATTTTAATTATTCCAATAAGTGCACGGTTTTCCATTTCCGCCCGAGCATCCGCGAGCTTTTATTTCTGTTTTGGCGGAAAGCGGTCGACTCGCTCCCCATTTCGACGAATTAAAAAACATTAACGGAACATTATTATCCCCCTGGCGGGGCGACGGACGTCAAACAACTCCTGAATTCCTTTATCCACAATCAACTTTGTTAATGTGTTTATCGAATAAAGTTCGCTTAATTTTTGTTTTATACCACTGAAAGTTTGTTGAATAGTTAGAAAAGTACTCAAATTTACATTGGGCTTTCGCAATAGTAGATAATAAATTGAAAATCGATTTTTAGTAGACTTAAAAGGAGACGAGACTTACGGAATCAAAGGAAAATACTTGAAATGGATTGAAAACTATTCTTCTAATAGGAGACAAAAGATTAGGATTGGAGAAAATGTGTCAAGTGCTCTAATAAACAGCTTGAGGGTACCACAAGGTTCTGTTTTGGGACCTGTTTTATTTAAATTGTACATTAATGATCATTGGTAACACAATTGATAACATAATGGACTAATTTGAACATCCGTGTCATATTGGACACTGTTTTTCGTGAAAATTACTATTTATTGGAACTCTATTTATTGGAACTAAAGTTTTAAACCAAAACAAATAAATAATTAATTTTCCAACTGCAAAAAAATCAAACCTTTCCATGTTCTTATACACTCTGTTTTTAATTAGTCTTTATGTTTATTTCTATTGAGTTTTTTTTTGGTGACGTTCACTACGAAAAATCAAAAACTATTTTCTTTTAATCGCAATGTTTCGGAATATTTTATTCCTTCATCAGGCGTAAAAGTACAAAATAACAAAAAACAATTCAGCATTCAGTAGACCAAAAAAGGTTACTACTACTTACGATTAAGTTTCTTAAATATCTTCCTCGTTGGCCTTTACAGAGTTTCCTAAATTTAACATCTTGGGGATGTAGGTATACCCTGCAGACATCATTATTATCTATTATTATTTATTTATTATTATTATTACTGAGATTATAAGGGTAAAAGATACGATTTACCATTAAAAAACAGTCCAATCCAAAACACCGGGGCGTATACATAAAAAGATAAGGATCCAATTTACCCTAATAACATCATCCAGGGCCGGCTCGAATTTGCATTCGGTGATTAAGTGGAGCATGTTAGCCCCCCCCCCCCGTCTACGAGGGGAATTTTTGACTCGACCGAAATGGTAAAAAACAATTACGGCCTGCGCGGAGCAGACAGAGGGCGCTGAGGTGTACGGCGAGCTTTTGCTCACGAAAGCGATATCAGCCAATTTGCTAATTGGGGAACGTCGGGCGTCCATCAGCCGAGCTTGGACTTCACCGGGTTAATCCGACGCGGCCGGAAAGCTCGTTGTCAGTCCGTTTAACTTTCGAACTTTCAACACTTCCGTTCTCGACCACCCTCGACGCTAGCAGAAAAGAGAGTTTATAAACCTGGAGGAGGGGGGGGGGGACCTATTTTGTTTCAAAAGTACCCTCATATAACAGCTATTTAATTATAATTACTAAAATGTTGTGATTTTGGTCCTTAAAACATAGTTTTCCGGGTTTTTCACCTTTGGTGGAGGCGCCGGGGGCTATTTTTTTTTTCAAAAAATCACAACTTTTATTACTTTTATGACTAATTGATCAATTCTAAGTCGATTGAACCTAACATATCTATATGCGATATTGCCTGGTTTACGAGATATCGGTAATTCTATCCTTCGTACGTTAACGAGCATGGAAAATACTTATGTTGTAAAAATATAACATTACGTTTTATTCATCGTAAATGATGCCGGGAAACGATAAAAACTCTGTCAGAAGATGTAATATCAGGTACTTATTTCGTGTAATGTCTGCAGCGATAAAGAAAAATAGGTCTCATGACTTCCAATTTGCTTTACGAGGATTCCTCACGCACCAGTAAATTTAATGTCGAGCTCGTTGAGCTATAACGAAAAAAGCTTTGCGCCTATTTGTCCCTTATTATTGTACCTCTTTATTGCCCCTTACCCATGTCCCTCATTCAAGTCCCTCATTTCGTTTATTCAATCGCTAAACAAAATTGCCTACGTTTGAAATTTTCAAATTGAGTCCGGACATGAATAAATACAAAACCTGATGGTTTGCTACTTTTAGCCGGTAGGAGGCAGCACAGGAATGCATAGGGGAACGTATTTGTGTTGTTGTAGTGGCTGCAGCCGCAAAAACCTCGATGCAAATTCTGGTTTTGGTCGGGGTCACCGCCGAAAAAGGGAGAGCATACAAGAGCGACAAATATATGGGAATAGTTGTTGGAATATGGGATGAGTTTTATCTGTATTCGACTGCAGTTTGGAGTATAGAAACAGGGCCGAATCTAGGAGTTTGTGGTATTACGATAAATGTAGATGGGATACAGACGATTAATTGGAGAATTAGTCTTGGAAATGTAACTCTCTGTCCACTCTGGCTTAATCAGGAGAATTTTGTTATCTAGATTGTTTTGTATCGTTGCTTTTTGATAGACAATCATCTATGATATAAACTTAAATGAGTTAATTACGTAAAAAAATCTTGTACTTTAAGGTCACCATCCCTAAACAATGATTGAACGTGAATTATTTATTTCATATAATATTTCCAGATATAGTTTAAAAAAATGACTTTATAAACATAGTTTTGTTACGTAAATAAAACTTCAAATGAAACTTAGTGAACAAATGAGAACAAATTTAACCATTTAAGACAATATGGAGCTAAATTGAGCTAAATAAATTTCTTAAATTTTAAATACTAAATTCGCTCAGTTTTTATGCTTTGATTTTGGAGAACATTTTGTCAAATTACGTCAACATACAACATATTGCGTAAATAAGTTTTACTTCAGCAGTGTGTAGAGTAATATGTGTGTAAAATCCCTTGTGTTAAAAATTATCACGCCCCAGCATAATCTAAATCTGTTAAGCCAGCCCTGACTAGAAATGTGGGTGTTCGCTAGTCGGAAGCAGCGACATACAAAACATATTATTACGTACATTGTTGGCGCCAGCTATCGCCTCCGGGAGCCGGTCTCGCTCCGGCGGTTTGGCCGGCAAAACGACGAAAAAAACCTCGCACTACTACTGGTCGCCGGACCGGACAAGAAAAAGCGGCGAAACGGCGGGACTCCGGGCTATACCGGAGTCCGAGCGTGCCCGGAAACGTACCGGAATTATAACACGTACGCGATAGTTTCATAAATGCGACCCGCGGGCAATAAATTTACGGTCCTCCGCTGTCGGAAGTCGGTCGCCGGCTTTTCGGAAATTTCACGGGAAATTCAAATGGGACTGAATAAAATTTACACGTAGATGGCCGCTACGTGCGCGCATATATGTTTTGAGCGAGTGTGTGCAATTTGCATTGTCCGAAACAGCCAGCAGAGCGTCGCTACGCTAATCCTCCCTTTTGGCGGAGGAGCCGGGTCAGACATTTTTTTTTCAAAATTTTTAGAACTTTTATGATGATTATGGTAAACCGATCGATTCTAAATCGATTGAACCCAACTTATTTATATACCAAATCGCGTACTTTACGAGATACACGCGATTCTATCTTCTATTATGGTATACGAGAACTTATGCTGGTGTAGTAAGCCGCACCTTTTGCTTTCTTTCTCTTTTTGCTTTTCCGGCGAATCCTCGGCTAATTTTTTCTCACAGTGGGGTGCCGGTATTGTCTGTGAGTAATGTCGTTGCGCCGTGATTGTAAGGCGTAGGCTGTACCTACTCGACTTGCCAACTGGAATCGAATTACGCTTTTAACGACGTCGAGTTTGAGAGAAAATCCGCCAGGTTCGCTATTGTGGCGGCCCTGATTGCCATTCATCATGGAGGCCGCAGAGAACAGCCGAAACTGCTTAATTAAATACAATTCCTTTCTATTCGATTTACGCGGCACAGAAAGGAAGCCTCTCAGTGGTAATTGAATGTTGAAAGAAAAAATATTTCAGCGGAGACGAGAACTTGTATTCTTGAAACTGTACGATTAATAACTACAGTTTGTTTAAGTGGATTAAAATCATCGGTGGTTACAAAATAAAACGATTTTAACAAGGTAGATATTTTAAGTCGTTCAACTACAAGACAAGTTTAATTGGTCGTTCACACTTGGTTAAACAAACAACATCATATTCCTTCGCATCATTAACACCGCATTTACAAACTTTTATAAAGGAGGTCGATGATAAAACGCGTCCGACGTCGAATTCAGGAAGCAGCTGAAACGGGAAGAATGACGATCCCGACCTGAAAGGATTTCATTAGATTTTATAGTTTTGCATTACCGGGTTGACGCGACCAACGGTCTCTTTGTACCGTTCGCCGTCCCCGTAATGGAACTGGTTTTTGATATTTATGAACCCCGTCGTCGGCGAATTTATGCATTCCATTCAGCGTCGCGCGCGCGTCGCGACGCCCGTCAATATTTACTGCAGCGGCTAGCGCCGCGCCGCCGTTCGACGTCTGCAGCGCGAATCGCTGGTGTTAAATTCTGCCGCCGTACGTCGCTAGCGGCGCATCGGACAAGGACAATACATCCTCGCAGTTAACGCGATCCATGTATTTATTTCGAATGAATATTTCATGAAAGCCGAACAGTCGAACACGTACGCTTCATTCGGGATTCCGCGACATTAAGTTCGGACTAATGTCGACTGTGTCGCGTCCGCTCCGACGATGTATTTGACGTGTTTGGTGTGAATCTGGAGTTGAATAAAATAGGATGTGTTTGTAGGCAGGAAGATGAAATGAACTTCAGTATTTAAAAAAATGGAAATTTTATTTGAGATTTGATAAACTTGCGTTGTGCCAGACAACCCCCACGAAGGGGTTGTTGGTACAACTAACTAAGACTTCAAAACTTCATAACTTCAAAACTCCAAAATTTCAATACTTCCAAACTTCTCAGCTTTCAACTTCCCAACTTCACAACTTCCAAACCTCCAAACTTCCACACTTCCAAACTTCCGACCATCCAAACTTCTAAATTTCCAAACATCCAAACTTCTCAAATTCTCAACTCCCAAATTGCCAAATTTCCACAATTCCAAACTTCCAAACTTCACAACTTCCAAACTTCCAATCTTCGAAACTTCCAAACCACCCAAACCACCCTATTTTATTAAATGAATTATAAATATCTCATTAGATGACTGAAAGCAAGTAATGGTCTCTTAAACCACTTCATAGCAAAATAGCACTTACTTCTAATGAAAGATTTAGTTAACCCCCCCCCCCCCCCCATAACATCAGCTTGTTAAGTTGAAGTGGTCTTTTGGACAATCTTTACTGCTCTTTATTATCTTTTGTTCCACATTTTTAATTTCTAACTCTTTAAATTATTACTCTTTCCAATATACTCCTAAATTTAGATCTTTTAAAAAATATTTTTAAAAACTATCTTGAAAATGACAACAAATTTATTTTCAACTTTTGACCCCGGAACTTGAATAAATACGTCCCTTAATTGATTAAGAACTTTCTTAGGAACTTTTTATCCCAAGAATATTTTGACTTATTCCTTCCCGATATAATTTTTTATGAAATAAAATTATCATTACATTACATAATGAATTTAAGGTCTTACTTGCAAATAATCAAATTAAAGGAAGAACTTTAATTTTTATCTCACTATTTTCAATAATTATATTCAATAATTTCTTAGGGTTATTTCCCTATATTTTTACAAGAACAAGACATATAGTATTTATATTAGCCCTAGCTTTACCTTTATGACTAAGATTCATAATCTATGGATGATTAAATCTTACTATACATATATTTGCTCATTTAGTTTCAACACTTCCGCACTTCCAAACTTCCAAACTTTAAACTTCCAAAATTCCAAACTTCCAAACTTCCAAACTTCGAAACTTCCAAACTTCCAAAGTTAGAGAATTAGAAACTTCCAAACTTCTCAACTTCCCAACTTCCAAACTTCCAAAGTTAGAAACTTCCAAACTTCTCAACTTCCCAACTTCCAAACTTCCACACTTCCACACTTCCAAACTTCCGAACTTTCAAACATCCGAACTTCCAAACTTCTAAACTTCAAACATTAAACTTCCAACCTTCCAAACTTCTCAACTTCCAAAATTAGAAACTTTCAAACTTCTCAACTTCCAAACCTAGAAACTTCTAAACTTCTCAACTTTTCCAATTTCCAAACTTCCACACTTCCAAACTTCCACACTTCCAAACTTCCACACTTTCAAACTTCCAAACATTCAAACTTCCAAACTTCTAAACTTCCAAACTTAGAAACTTAGAAACTTTCAAACTTCTCAACTTATCAACTTACCAACTGCCAACCTTCACAACTTGCAAATTTCAAAATATGCACACTTCCAATCTTCGAAACTTCCAAACTTCCACACTTCCAAACTTCCAAACTTTAAACTTCCAAAATTCCAAACTTCCAAACTTCCAAACTTCGAAACTTCCAAAGTTAGAGAATTAGAAACTTCCAACTTCTCAACTTCTCAACTTCCAAACTTCCAAAATTAGAAACTTCCAAACTTCTCAACTTCCCAACTTCCAAACTTCCACACTTCCACACTTCCAAACTCCCGAACTTTCAAACATCCGAACTTCCAAACTTCTAAACATTAAACTTCCAACCTTCCAAACTTCTCAACTTCCAAAATTAGAAACTTCCAAACTTCTCAACTTCCAAACCTAGAAACTTCTAAACTTCTCAACTTTTCCAATTTCCAAACTTCCACACTTCCAAACTTCCACACTTCCAAACTTCCACACTTTCAAACTTCCAAACATTCAAACTTCCAAACTTCGAAACTTCCAAACTTAGAAACTTAGAAACTTTCAAACTTCTCAACTTATCAACTTACCAACTGCCAACCTTCATAACTTGCAAATTTCAAAATATGCACACTTCCAAACTTCCAATCTTCGAAACTTCCAAACTTCCACACTTCCACACTTCCAAACTTCCAAACTTTAAACTTCCAAAATTCCAAACTTCCAAACTTCGAAACTTTCAAACTTCCAAAGTTAGAGAATTAGAAACTTAGAAACTTCCAAACTTCTCAACTTTCCAACTTCCAAACTTCCAAAGTTAGAAACTTCCAAACTTCTCAACTTCCCAACTTCCAAACTTCCACACTTCCAAACTTACCAAACTTTCAAACATCCAAACTTCCAAGCTTAGAAACTTCCAAAATTCTTAACTTCCCAATTTCCCAACTTCCAAACTTAGAAACTTAGAAACTTCAAAACTTCTCAACTTACCAATTTCCAAACTTCCAAATTTGCACACTTCCACACCTCCACACTTCCACTCTTCCAAACTTTCGAACTTCCAAACTTCCAAACTTTAAACTTCCAAACTTAGAAACTTACAAACTTCTCAACTTACAAACTTCCAAACTTCCAACTTCCACACATCCACACTTCCACACTTCCGAACTTCCGAACTTCCAATCTTCGAAACTTCTAAACTTCCAAACTTCCAATCTTTAAAACTTCAAAACTTCACAGTTGACGCGATCCATGTATTTATTTCGAATGAATATTTCATGAAAGCCGAATACGTCATTCGGGATTCCGCGACATTAAGTTCAAACTAACGCCAACTGTGTCGCTTCCACTCCGACGATATATTTGATGTGTTTAGTGTGAATGTTAGGGTTGAATAAAATATTATGTATTGTCGTGAGTGAGATGAAAAACACAACAAAACTATTTTCAAAGACCTTTAAACCTTCAAACCTTCAAGTCTTCATGACTTCGTGACTTCAAAACTTCAAGTCGTCATAACTTAATACCATAAAAACTTTAAAACTTCATAACTTCAAAATTTCATAACCTCATAACTTCATAACCTCAAAACTTCAAAACTTCCAAATTCCCAAACTACCAAACTTCAAAACTCAAAACTTATAAACTTAAAAACTTCCTAACTTTATTACTTTATAACTTCATACTTTCATAACTTGAAGCTTCAAAACTTCAAACCTTCAAACTTTAAAATTAAACAAAAAACTCTAACATTTTATCCTTCTCATTGCAGGGACAGTCTGTCGCTGAAGAAAGCGATACCGGAGACGAAACAATTGCATTTCCTTCAGAATCTGACCGACCTACTCCTGAAAACGTTCAATTCGCAGTTCGTCTTCCCAGCCCTGGGGCATGACGACCCCACGTCCAGACTGGATTTGGGGAAAATGTGGAGCCGTTGGCTGCCGCCGGACACAATAGAGACCCTCGAAACAGGTGAGTAAAAACAGAACTATCCAATCTTCCTCGAGGGATACTAGGGATACGATACATCTCGCGTTCAATAGGATACAGTTTACCGTTACTCAATCCTTCGGGATTTCCGCAGATGGCCGAAATCACGTATTTTTTAGAGGATTTTAAGAATTGTGGCTGTGTTGAGGGTCCAATGTTGACGATTCAAATGGCAACGAACGCAGTGGGGAATTTTGAACTTTATGCTGGATAAATATTTATTTTTTAAGGGAAATTGTTTTTAAGGAGTATGAAAAGAAAATAGGTTTTAAAATTCTGAACTGGTTTTAAACTTTAGACCTTGTAAATACATATTATTCTTGCAAATACAGGAAGACACGTTATATTTACTTTTATTCAGGCATTAGCAATACATACTAGGTTTATCTTCATTGCCAAATTTATTTAATTTTTCTTTTTTGTTTCTTACTGTCCACTTTTTTACTTTATCATACGCAGTATGATGTCTGAAAAATATCTGTGTGTGTGTGTGTGTGTATGTATGTGTGTATGTGTGTACTCGATGTTTGTGGAGAGGATTCCGGAGAAACTACTAAAGGTTTCGGGACAAAACTTCATATTTAGAAGCTTTTGGTTCAAAAGGGTCCAAAGGAACTGGACGTTTCCTCTAAGCATTTTCCAAGGATTTTGCAATTGAGGCGCCATTTCTGTTATTTCCTCAAAATAGTTAAATAATAAATTAAAGTAGAGGAATTTCTGAATAATTTATGTCTGCGACATTTTTGGTAAAATTAATAGTTTAGCTGCAAGAGCAAATTCTATTTGATCGAGATCGGTCGCATCTGCATTGATATAATACTAATAATAAATTGATATAATATTGAGCCAGGATTTTCCAAATATTTTCAGTCTAATAACAGTACCGGTAGTGTCAAATGCTGATGTTTTGACAATATCTCACTATATCTACTGTCAATAGTAAAACGACCTCATATTGTGATTCTGTGTACGGTCCTTGCCTGACGGCGCACAGTGGGGTATTAGACCTGAAAACCTGGGCAAAATTCTTTTTCACCTAAAAAGGCTTTAGATGTGTTGTTTTATTTATGTATAATATCTAAGAATTTGATACTAATAATTAATTAATACTAAGAATTTGAAGGTTAATAACTTAATAAACACAATAAAACAGTACAAAATAGGAAAAAGCAAACTGTATTAAAAATTGTTCTTCACTGCACTACACCTATTGTAAATTAACTACTGCTACAACATTTGTCATCAATATTTTTTTGTGATTTTATTTTTTTACACCAGTCGATATTGTGTATTGAAACGGTACATATGTTATTCATGCTGTTTTCCGTTCGATGCATTCCTTTTAAGACGTGATAGTTGAGGCAATTAAGAACTTATTTTACCATATTTATCACTATAAAATCTATTATTTTTAGTATTATTTCAAAATTGCCTAATATTTATACTTATTGTTTCCATGAAAAATTTCGAAATTTGATTTTACCTCAAGCTGAAACGGTCGTTTTTTAGTGGTATGACCCTAATACGCATGTTTTGAACCCGCATTCGCATTCCGCATCATCACATTTATCGAAAACACCTAACCAGCTTACATTCACAAACTTACTATTGTCTCTCCTCAACAAGAATTCAATTTAAACCAGTGAACTGGGTATGCGAGTAGGTGCTTTCGATGTATTTTCTTGCCTTGAATATGAATCCGATTAGCTTCAAGCAACCAATTTCAAAGAAATGGATATACAAGTACAAAGTTTAAGGTTTTTTCGGATGATTTATAAGAGTCTAGGTCATCGGGGTTGTTTGCTATACATGATCGAAAACCGAAAAATATACGTACATAACGGCATTTACAACATACAAGATGCATTGAACATAAAGTTGTCAATATCTCGATAATCGTAACCATTTTTATATAGCTAAATATGGTTAAATATGTTCTAAATTACCTCTACTATCACGGTATCAAGAAACTGCACCAAATTACATATAAACAGGTACATCACTTTTTGGATTTTCATTTACAACGTATTAGAAATAAAATCACAAAAACCGCATCCGCACCTATCCGGAGCAGAGTTTCCAGTAGTTGTAATGTCAAATATGTATACTATAATTTGAGCCACTTTCAAAAGCTTAACAAAGCTTAACAAACACTAAACTAAAACACTCAAGTTCTGCATAAAACTGTTTTTTTATAACAGCGAATGTTCTCGGCCCTGCAATAAACAAAATTGTGGGTAAATTTTAATAAAAATAATGTCGAATGAAAGTTCATACTTGGTTCTAAAGAATGTATAACAAAAGAGTCACATTTATCGTTAAAATACAAAATTGCAACCGTTTTTAAGAGCGTCAACTTATGTGCATCTATGTTTAGCCGTAGTAAAATACATATAACTTTTGGCTGACAAGGACACGTGCCTCAGGGCTCAGGTGAAAAAATATTGCCGCCTTTTAATACATCGGTCTTTTACCTATCCCAGAAACTGGTTTACTTTTTGGAATTTAACAATTTAGAAATTTGATTTATGGCCCGCTTTTTGGGTCTAATACCCCAATGTGCGGCGTCGGATAGGGAGCGTGTTCAGCGTGTCCAAAATGCATGTGTTCTGTTTGTTTTTGGTTTGAGGAAGTATGATCATGTATCGAATGGGCTGGGCGACTTGGGGTGGTTGAACATGGATAGCACTAGGGTGTTCCATGCAGCAATATTATATCATAAGTTGCTATCCAAGGGGATCCCACAATACCTCATGCGGAAGAGACGCTGTAGAACGGATGTCCATAACCTTAATTTAAGATTCAGGGGTTTGTTTGCTCCACCTGCCCATCGCGCTGAGCTGTATAAACGGTCATTCTCTTACCAGGTCAGTCACATATACAATGGTCTCAGGGAAGATATGAAAAAATTATCGTTATATCACGCGAATCACTAAACGCGAAAGGCATACACAACTAAAAAATTGATTCGTAGTTCCTTGTACCTAATTAGAAACCAGCTGAAAGTGCTCACTTAACCTCAAAAGTTGAGTGGCGGACCGCGCTAGCGTGCAAGTATAAAAAAGTGGCAGTAGGGACAAAGGGGTGTATTACAATTTAGGTCAGCGTATTTACGCCCGGCGATCTTTATGAAAATTTCTCACGGGTTATTGTTATGGCAGCCAATAAAGATCTTTATCGACGGCGGCACGCAGATTCCGACTGGCTTATCTGATCGAGAAGTAGATTGATTTAGATTGGCGACGTTGGTTTGCGTATGTGTTGGCTAATGGTCGGGAAGCAATTTGTGATTCGCAATCTGACAGGTGTAATTATTAACATACGGCGACGTTGTGTGTCCGCATTGTTAAGTTACCGATAAGAATGGAATGAAATATGATACGGTACGTAAGTGTGTTCGAATTTGTTTGAATAAATAAATAAGTAAATGAACGGTTTAAGGTTACTTTATACAGTAGAAGAGTTAATTATTTTATTTTATTTTGCTTTTTGAAGTAATTTCGCCCTGATTATACAGGGTTAGCCAAAATTACACCAACGGAATTCTCCAACGATAAGCAATTCCAAAAAAAAATTAAATCCGGCGACCTAGGTGGCCATTCAATGGATCCTCTCCTTCCAATCCACCTCTGCCGAAAAATTGAATTTAAATAATTTCGCACTTGGACACCGTACTGCGGCGGGGCACCATCTTGTTGGAACCAAATGTTATTTAGTTCTAAAACAGTTTCCAGTAGTTTCCAAAACAGTGTTCTGATAAAATCAATTTATTGCAAGGAGTTTTTGGTAGTTTTTGATCCCGGGATTCATGAAAAAACCCAAAAATTGGCGGATCAAAACGCCTGTGATGCGAAAAGTTAACAAATCTAGTCAGTAAGAAACGCAGTAAGAAACGCCTAAAATATACTTGATTGGACAATATTTTTTACCTTGAAACTTGATCGACGTTTTCAAATTTTACCTTACAAGTAGAAAACCTAAATTATCAGTTTAAAAGGTGTCAAAGTGTGCGTATTGACATCAATAATAAACGAAATTTAAACTCCATTAAGATAATAACTTGCTCTTCCATCTTCGATTTTCTCAACGTTCTTGTTAAATGTTTCAAGAATAGTCACCGACAGAAGAAATTATTTCATCGAGCCAAATTTTCCGTTTTTTATATTAAGGCCAATAAATATTTTGACGATTTTTTGTTTTCTTTTTTAAGATAAAATTGGATAACTTTAGAATTCATGCGTCATGGATGTTTATTATTCAAATAGACTAACTGTTTTAAATAAAACGAGTATTGTTTACTAAATATAATGACTTGTATACCCAGTTCTATATGCGTCTTTAAGTAAACCGTTATTTATTGTTGAACATTAATGAAATATTCAGTGAAACTTAGAATATTAAATATTCATTTTCTTGTCATGAACAACATGAATATTACTTGTACGTCTTTCGGTTATGTCAAATATAGTTCACATAGCCCAACCCATATTATAAAATACATTTTTACATTGCACTTTTTGACACAACTTTTCCAGTAAAAAAAATACAAGGTCGAGATGTTTTACCCGAGACGCAGTCTATGGCGTACATGCACTTCATGATGGAACAACAGCGTACCTAAATATTTCGTTAGTTTAAGGTAAATTTCTTAAACTGGAAGAAACTTGAAAATAGGAACAAGAAATGACATCGTTCGTTCGATTGGAGTGAACCATCGAAAGATTAATAACAACGATTAATAACAAATCATTTTTGGTACAATTTGGGTTTCATTTTACCTACACTTAAATATATCGGGATTAATTTGTATCTTTATTTTCTACTTATTTTTAATATGTTTTTCGCTGTATTTTATACCTATTTACAAATTTTATATTCTGTAGTACATCATAGAATACACGTAAAGAAATCCGCCACTAATTTTTACGTTTATGTTTTTGTTTCTGTTTTAAATAAAGCCTGATTTTTTTTGTTGAGGTAAATATAAATACGCAAACAAGCTGAAAATAATGTTTGCCTCCATATTGAACTATATCTACTTCTTGCAAAATTACTTAAAAAATAGCAGCTCAATTGATTCATTGTAGATCAACCCACACTTCACCAATTAACAAAACAATAAGAAAATGATTTAAATTTAACTTTTTCGAGATCCCGGGATTTAGACTTACAATCCAGGGATCCCGAAAAAGCTCATTATTTGTCGGAGATTCCGGGATTGGAAGCCCTAGTAAACACCAACTGTCGCAGGCAAAAATTGTCTAATACGTGATGTAACATGTCCGAAGTTTCTAAATTTGATAAAATTAATATACCAAAGTAAGAAAAATAGTTTATCCGTTTGATTAAGATAAATTGGTATATATGTGGGAAAATATTCTTAATTTGAAGTTCAGGAGTTTTGATTAATTGATTATAACTAAAAAATTATGAAACTTATAATAAAATGATTCCAATAAAAAATGTTTTGAATTAGTCTAGTTTAGAATTAGAAATGTAAAAATATACAGGCCATTTGAAAAAGAATAGCTTACCAAATTTTCATAATAAAATAGAAGTGAGTATATTAAAAATATATTTTAATGACGAAACAAATAAACAAAATGAAAATTTAACAATTTTTCGGTATCAGTTTTTGACGATGTCAGAGGGGAAAGTTGGTTTAAATTTAATAGATGATCAGATTATTAATACAACAAATTATGACAACTGCATTGGATAATGTGCTATTACTAGAGTTAACTGAGTAAAAATATTAAATAAAAACTCTTTCATTGGTTTAATAATTAATAAAAAAAGCAAAAAGTATACGTTTTATTGAAACTCTGGGCATTTTTTTTTTTGTTTTTAAAACTCGCATTTGAAGAATTGTTGTAACGATATTGCCAGAAATTAAAAATAATAATCATTGGGATTTCAACTTTATAGTCAATAACTAATCGTATAAAGGGTTTAATAAAGTAATGAACTATTTAAAAATGTAATTGCTCTTTTTAAACCAAAAATGTAAAAGTATATTACATAATACTATTAAAAAAATTTAGCTGCTATAGCAACTAACTTTGTTTTTCCAAAATCCGAAGAACACGAATTTTGTGAATAAGAATTCCCGATAATTCCACAGTATGGCCACAGCATCAGACTTCATAAAAAGGCACCAAAGGTAGTTAGAGTGCTTTGCAGGAAATTACAAACAATGAAACCTTTTTGATGCAATTCCAAAGACGGGAAACCCAAACGACCCACACAGCAACCTACTATAACACAACATGACACAATAAAAACATTCCAAACAAAAAAAATATGAATAGAAACAATCTCATATAGCTGAACGACTAATTTGCAACGACCACAACTTGCCAAATCCCCGTCAATATCTATTCCCAGACGTTACTGTACCATGGCTGAATACCCGATACGCCTGCGGCAGATCCACACAGGTTGTCCGATTAGTTGTGTTTGCAAACTTCCGCCTCCGCTAGGTGCGGAATTTAATTGAGCAGTTGTTGAAACTGGGAAATTTCGCCGGACTTCGTAGAACCGAAGTCTGAACGCTGTAAATCTGAAAACCGAGTCGACGTCGATCGCACCGAAACCGCTTTAATTGCAGTTCCTTCCAACAAAGGATTCCAAGCAGACGCAAAGAGGAAAAAGAAAACAATTAAACTCGGAATAATCGATTTAAAGGCATTCACGCTACAAGCGAAAATTTACCTAATTTACCTATATAACATGACGTATACTAACCTATACCTTTTTATTCAGCATACCTATAAATGTGGGGGGGGAATATATATAATGACTGGGCAATACATAGAATGCCTAAGAATTATATATAATATCTAGGAATAACATAGAATGTCTAGGAATTATATAGAATTCTTACGAATTATATAAAATGTCTAGGAAGTATATAAAACGTCTAGGAATTATATAGAATATCTAGGAATTATATAGAATGTCTAGGAATTATATAGAATGTCTAGGAATTATATAGAATGTCTAGGAATTATATAGAATGTCTAGGAATTATATAGAATATCTAGGAATTATATATAATGTCTAGAAATTATGTATAATGTCTAGGAATTCCACAAAATGCCGGGAATTCTTCTTCTGATCTAGTTGAAGATGAAAAAGCGTATACAAAAATGTTTAGAAATCCTGAATTACTGCATCACACTCAAGAACATTCAAAGCCCTTCCTTTAGGTTAAAGCACTAATCCCCTTCTTGTTTACGGCACGCAGATACGGCATATACAATACGACCGCATCGTGGACGGCTGAGCGTTCCTCGGCAGTTTCGGTTGCTCTTTCAGCCTGTTTTTCAGGCCGCTTTACGACAGACGCAATAAATCCGAGGGAAGATGAAACGGCACGTCACGGATATTATTTAAATTTTTAGCTCTGACGGTGTATTGCGCAACTTCCGTCTGATATATTTACATCGTGATCGTCGCTCTGAAATATTAAAAGCCCCCGTGCGCTACCTCCGACCGACCCGAGGGGTTTAAGGGTGTCTGTGGGGGGGGGGGGGGAGGTACAACACCGGCAATTCTCAGATGTGACCTTAATGGAGGCATTCTTTTGTTCTGTGACCCTGCTTAGCTCGGGGATGTAGTTGAAACCGGGCGAGTCTGCTGTGTAAGTTTGACAAAAATGAAATATGGCTTTTGTCAGTCTTTAGCACCTGCGCACATTGAGGTATTAGACCCAAAAAGCTGGCCATAAATAAAATTTCTAAATTGTTAAATTCCAAAAAGTAAACCAGTTTCTGGGAAAGGTAAAAGACCGATGTATTAAAAGACGGCAATATTTTTTCACCTGAGCCCTGAGCCACGTGTCCTTGTCAGCCAAAAGTTATATGTTACTATGGATGAACATAGATGCACATAAGTTGACGCTCTTAAAAACGGTTGCAATTTTGTATTTTAACGATAAATGTGACTTTTTTGTTATACATTCTTTAGAACCAAGTATGAACTTTCATTCGACATTATTTTTATTAAAATTTACCCACAATTTTGTTTATTGCAGGGCCGAGAGCATTCGCTGTTATAAAAAAAAACAGTTTTATGCAGAACTTGAGTGTTTTAGTTTAGTGTTTAGCTTTGTTAAGCTTTTGAAAGTGGTTCAAATTATAGTATACATATTTGACATTACAACTACTGGAAAATCTGCTGCGGATAGGTGCGATGCGGTTTTTGTGATTTTATATCTAATACGTTGTAAAGGAAAATCCAAAAATTGATGTACCGGCTTATATGTAATTTGGTGCAATTTCTTGATACCGTGATAGTAGAGGTAATTTAGAACATATTTATCCATATTTAGCTATATACAAATGGTTACGGTTATCGAGATATTGACAACTGTATGTTCAATGCATCTTGTCTATATTATGTATTTTGATTTGGCGTGTTTTTTCTCACCATTTCACATGCGAAAAAGTGGCTTCTTAATTCTTTATGGAAAATTTGGAGAGGCCCTTTCGGGCGCGCGGAGCGCGTCCGATCCACTATATGGGCAATTCTACGTTGCGTGAGTTTTTGAAATCGACGCAAAACGGCCTCTAGGGCGTTTTTGCTTCAAAATTTTCCAAAAAGCGAGCGATTTTGGTGAACGCGCCTCAACATTCCAACAGCCATTTATTACGCGTCGTCATGGTTGCCAGCTAAGAAACGTCAAAAGCGCAGACATAACCTTATCATAACCTCAAAGTCTCAAACTTATTTACATTGCAGTAGGTACTATCTACAGAGCTAAGCGATATGTTAACGTCCCCACAAGTATGATTTGAAAAACCTATAACCATGTTGTTCGTATACAAATATGTATTAATTTGCGTTAGTCTTTATTACGTACGAATGCGTACCTACTTAATACCCTACCTAATTGGAATGATATGGTAAAATTTGACAAATAGTGAAATAGCGAATGCTACCGCGCAGTTAAGTTACTACGAAAACAGTAAGTAAATTAATAGAAATGATTTCCGTTTCGTTTAGTATGGCCGTTTACTATCCCTCTAATTGATTACAGTTTGAGACGTAGCTGTTAGATGGCACCAATGAACACAAGTCGGGTCTGCGCACAGCGCCAATGTCCGTCCTAACCTAATATTTTGATGGTGAGATTTCCCAAACAACCGCACTCATAGCATAAGGTAATTTATTGCAGATTATTTGTAAAACACATTTACTTATTTATTAATAATTTCAGGTTGTAAACAAACTGTCGTACAGTAACTAATTTGTACGTACCCCACATTCAATAGATCTTCCAGGTCAAAGTATATCTAAAGACACAGATGGCATATAACTCAGTTTACCATACCACAGCCCCTATCAGAAACCCGAAGTTAAAATAGTGTGCGAATTGACAGAGCGCAAGAGAGAAGCCTAGAACGTGAACATCAGCTCATTATGCCAGAAATGGGGATGACTCGAAAGAAAATAAACAAGCATTTTTCCTCTATCAAACATTTAGTACAAGAACTTGAAGGAATGAAAATATTTATCGTTATTTTAAGGTTACATTAATTATTATATTTTTAGTTGAATTTCTTTTAATTCGATTTTTGCACAGGTAACATATACGATGTGATAAATAGCCTGAGGAACAAGGAATCTAATTATGGGTTAAAGAAAGTTATCTGTTACTTCGAACAAAACAGATTTGTATATATCAGAACAAATGGGACGAATATCAACATTGGTGATTCGGAAGGGTTATTGAAGTAGACTTATCGCAATATCGCATTGGTCAATCGTAACTCTCGGTCACGTAATGTTATTGTCAATTTCATATACATACACGTATCAATCATGTTACAAAGAATACAATTTCAAATCAAGGTCTGTATTGCTATAACCATAAATGAGGACAAACTTTGGATTTAGTTAAAATGTATTTATTTCAAAACGTTTTTGCACAGCTAAATATGGCATTTTCTACGGCTAAAAGGTGGGATTCTACGTATGTGTAAATTGACAAAACGTTTTCTCCGGGGCGATTATGGAAAAGGATTCTATTCAAATTAACAGTTACATGTTACGAAGAAATATTTAAATTTGTAAATAATCCATTTTTTACTTATTGTTTTCTGTAATATATACACATGTATACAACAATGATGTGCAATGTTCTACAAATATATATTATATGCACAGTCTCTGTAAAGGAACTAATTTAATTTTTAGCCTCAATTATGTTTTACTTTCTTAATTATCATTGCTTATTTATTATTTAAAAATACTAATCTTATTATACATGTATTACATATTCTGCAATATATGTACAATGTTATTAATCTACAATACCAATCTGTATAAGTAGTGACCAACTAAGTAGTAGAGTGTATAAAATCAATTTTTTGGAAAATCAAAGGTTTAAGTTGATTTATGTTATCTCTATGGGCCCACATATAACATCAACAAGATTAACCCAATTGAGAAAAAAATAGGTCTCCCACAAGAGGCCTAATATATATAATTTTTTTCAATTGTTTGTTGTAGTTAGGTTAAAGTTTTTTTCAAGTTGAAAATTTTCAACTATAGTTTGTGAAATAATAGTATATAAATATTACTTTACTGCAAGATTTTGATTTCCTGCACTTGGCATAAAATTGAGTAAATTTAACAATTGAACCTTTTTTTGTATTCCACGTAATGGAATAACTGGGAACAAAAGATAACAATTGTTTTTGTTTTCAAGTGACAAACATCTTTAATAAAATCTAAAATAATAAAAAAAAACAAATCAGAAAAATGTTTTCCATTAAAGCCTTCTATATAAGAGTAGATTGTAGTTGCTGGGCCAACAACATGCCATTATATGAAAAATAATTTAGTGTTTAATTTGATAAATAGACAATTATACAAAAATACATTATATAAGTTGATAAAAAGGTGTCTCTACGGACCCACGTATACCACCAACAAATTTTGCCCAATTGAAAGCAATCTGAGTCTTCCACAAGTGATCTAAAATATGTTTACATTTTTGTTAAGATCAATCATGTTTGCACTTGAAAAAAAAACAATTGTTAGATTTGTCATCGTAATTTGCATTGATTATATAATCAAATAATTATGAACGTAAGCTAAATTTGTTAAAATTACTAAATTTTATGCAATTTAAGTACGTTGCATTAGAATACTATATTTTTATACTTTTGTTTCACACCATACGTATTGTTAAAATTATTCAACTTGAAAAGAAAAAGCTACCAAAAAAAAAAATCAAATTTATAGCGACAAATTATATTTTTGTTTTCAATTGCGGGAGACTATTTTTGTTTTTACTGAACCATTTTTGTTTTATATATGAGTCCATAGAAACAACTTTATAGGTAACAACTTAAAAGTTTGGTTTTGGAAAAAAGTATTTTTAAAGACAGTAGTGTATATGCGGTCTATCGATTCCTGCGATGTACCGATTCACTGATCTACCCAATAGGCGGTCTATAGGTCCACTAGTATGCTGTAAATGCCGTTATGTACGTATATTTTTCCGTTTTGGATCATGTATAGCAAATAACCACGATGACCTAGACTCTTAAAAGTCATCCGAAAAATACCTTAAACTTTGTATTTGTATATGCATTTCTTGGAAATTGGTTGCTAGAAGCCAATCGGATTCATATTCAAGGCAAGAAAATACATCGAAAGCACCTACTCGCACACACAGTTCACTGGTTTAAATTGGATTCTTGTTGAGGAGAGACAATAGTAAGTTTGTGAATAGAAACTGGTTAGGCGTTTTCGATAAATATGTTTATGCGGAATGCGAATGCGGGTTCAAAACATGCGTATTAGGGTCATACCACTAAAAAACGACCGTTTCAGCTTGAAGTATGATCAAATTACGAAAGTTTTCATGGAAACGATAAGTATAAATATTAGACAATTTTGAAATAATGCTAAAAATAATAGATTTTATAGTGATAAATATGGTAAAATAGGATCTTAATTGCCACTACTATCACGTCTTAAAAGGAGTGCATCGAACGGAAAACAGCATGAATAGCATTGTACCGTTTCAATACACAATATCGACTGGAGTAAACTTTCATATTCTTACTCTACTACTGGTCTTTAAAAATAAAACTTTTTCAGGATTTTCTTACAACATAACAGACCCAAACATGTTATCTCATATAACTCAAAAACGACATGTATTGTTCAATTTTAAATCCGTATATGCTGCGTATTTAAACTGGACATGCCATATACTATTTTAGGAATTTGACACGGTAAAGCATAATAGAAATAAAATGACAAAAAAATATTGATGACAAATATTGTAGCTGTAATTAATTTACAATAGGTGTAGTGCAGTAAAGAACAATTTTTAATACAGTTTGCTTTTTCCTATTTTGTACTGTTTTATTGTGTTTATTAAGTTATTAAGCTTCAAATTCTTAGTATGAAGGTTAAAATATTATACATAAATAAAACAACACATCTAAAGCCTTTTTTGGTGAAAAAATAATTTTGGCCAGGTTTTCAGGTCAACGATGTCAACGATTTTCTTGCACCGAACAGGGTTGGACTCCGCTTTTTTTAAATTAATTTTCTCTAAAATGCTTTAATACTGTTTAATTCTGCTTGATTCAGGTTAGTATCGGAATATCCACGCTGGCTATTAGCAGATTGAATTCAGGGGTGTTTAGGTTTCGTAGGGCGTGCTAATGGAGTCGGCTTATTATTATTGCTGAAGACTTCAGCGACTGCTCGAGCCGAAGAGCTCTTCGATCGTTTCCCGATAGAGCGTCCTCCCAGGGAATTAAATAAAAATCGGTTCGGAGCCGGGAAGAAGTGGAAGTCACGGCGATTTCAGTACGACTTTGTATCGGCAAGATTGTCCCGTAATTTTGTGAATTGGACAAACCGAGACGACCGTCGCATACGAAATCGAACGGTTACGCGGAAACGACGCCCCAAAGTGATCGAATTTGATTTTGCGAATATCAACGGCGCCGAGGAATTTAGCGAATTTACGTTATAAGGGAGAAATTATCTTGCTAGCGTTGTATTAGTATTCAGGAGTTAGATTTATTCGTAACGTAAAAGCGGTTAAAATAAAGAAAAATAACCGTTAGATAAAATAACTACGAAGAGACGAAATGCTGAAAAAGTGAGAAGGTGGAAAACCGTACTTTGCAAGATTAAATTAAAAACGTTATACATGAGAAGAGCTATCCTATGATGCCCTTTTGAATTATGTTTAAGTAAATTTTACGGCTTGGGCTGTTAAATCAGGTTTCTAGGTCTTTTCACTTTTTGGCGGAGGCGCCGGGCGGATTTTTTTTTTCGAAAATTTTTAAACTTTTTTACTGATTATGGTTAACCGATCAATTCTAAATCGATTGAACCCAACTTATCTATATACGATATCCCACAGTTCACGAGATATACGCAATACAATGAAGCTATATGCGAATTCGAATTTTTTTACAACGTAACATAACTGTACTTTCAGAATCTACCGAAATAATCTCTCTTGTCTTTGGTATATTAATATCATCCCTCTGGGTGAGTCGTAAATCCTCCATTTTTAATATTTTTTTTTCTTTCGCCCTCGTATAAAAGTGTGCGATTCCAACCGGACCGGTTGAAATATTAAACGAAGAAATTCACGGCTGTCCTGACATTCTGCAGGAGCGCCGCGCACAATGGCTGGCAAAATTAATGGACGCGAGCGATTGAAATGCAGAGAGAGAGGTATGCCGGAAAAGTGGCCCATTGTTGTACACATCCCTTGGAACAGACCTCGAGAAAAGAATTGTGACGCGCGTTGCTTTTTATTTTCCCCTTACACGTATAGCTTTTTATCCCCTAAGTGCCACATTCGACCTATTGAAATGGATATTCCATATCTCTGACAGTTCTCTCAACCGTTGAATGTTTTATTTCACACAAAAGAATATATACACATTATACACTGGCATTCATTATTATGGGAGTATTTGTAAAAGTTAGAAACCTTAAAAGTACTAACTACGGATGTTTTACTAATTACACAATTTTTACCAACCTTTTTTTTTTGCAGACTCGCAGTATTTCCCTCAACGCACATATTGTTCACTTAACTTCGTGCTGCGGTTCTAAATGCTTTTTAGGTCGGTATGGTTTTGATTCTTATGGGTCGATTCTGTAAGGAATAGTGCGATTCTGTGAGCCCTCATAGGCTATAGATACCCTTATAGATACTCTTAAATATGCTTATTGCGTATTCTGAGCGATTGTGAGCACTTCTATAACGCCACTGTGACAAAACCTGTAAGCTGTTCAGTAATATGCGATTCTGTGAGCCCCAATAGACTATAGATCCCCAATAGATACTCCAAATTTACGTGTGGTCCGACGGTGGCTGTAACTTCCTATAGACACTGTAAGCATTGGAGATGTACTACCTCAGAAATATGTGAACAGTGAACGATTCTCAATCAGAAAACGAACATCAATCGATTGATCATGATCGATCAGATCGAAGATATCGATCTTTTGTTAATTGATCTGATCGACATAAAGAAATAAATAAAAATAATAAATATAAAATAAAATAAATAAAAAATATGTCGATTTCTGTAAATATTTAGGAATTTTCTTTTGTAATCAAGTAGATACGTATCCAAGTGCAATGTCTGAAAGTCACGTGACCACACTGGCTTTGTGAAAAATACTATTGTGTAAATAAATAAAGCAGTAGCAATTATATTTTCTTGAATCTGTCTTTACATTATTTGGTACTTTCAAAGTCCATGATTAAAAGGGTTTAAGTCAAATTAAAAAAGAGAAAAAATTCTGCGTTCAATTATTTTAAAATTGTTGCTTTGCCATTTGCAAAATTCTTTTAAACTTAACAATAATCATTTAATTAATAAAATTAACTCAGAATAATAATGAATAAATGATAATAATGTCAATAAGTAAATGAAATTAAATAACTGACAAACTAGACAGATAGAAAAATAAATAAAATATAATAAAAGAAATAAATAATAACTAATTTTAACCATCTAACTACAACGCTTTAGGGTGTAGTAGGAGAAATGGCGAAGGAAAAATGCTAATAGCGTTTTCTTTTGGTAAAACTCAAAACACACCAGAGCACAATTTTGTGAACGCTATAAGATAAGTGGTAACAACCAAATAGAGCGTATGGTGCCGTTTAAATAAGTTAAATCTTTTTCGACAACGTGTATATTCCAAGAAACTAGGTATTTGCTGTTTACCCCTTTACATCTAAAATTCATCATTATAAATGATTGTAGTCAAAGTAGGCGGTGACACCCAATGTAACAATTTGTGTTTGCCGCTTCATCTGAACTAAATACTACTATGATTCTATATAAGTTTGATATTTGTTTGTGCTAAGCGACAGAGATGTACTAACATCGGCATGGCCTACCTCGACTACAATCATTTATAATGACCCTTTATTAAGTATGTAGTCTACTGTTGATTGGAGCTCCACCAAAAAAATGTACGGGTACTTCTAATCGGTCCATAGCCCCTCTCATAGACATGCGTGTAGAACAGAAGAAAACTCATTCATATCAAAGGGCACGTAGGGACTTGCAAGTGTACTATGCTTGAAGTTACTGAGCTAAATACCGTAAATAAAATCTCGAGAAGCTTGTGAATGGTGCTCGTTATCTAGCCCCGAAGCACAGAATCACAATATTTTGCGTAGAACATCTTTTTCATAGTAAATCTCAACGATTCAATAGATGATCAAGTGTTCAGAAACTTGCATCGCCCCTTGATATTATTAACGTTGGTCCGTACGCAATTGGCATAGGTTTCAATCCTAGATCACATCATTAATAAGAGTCGTCAGATTCAATTATTGTGATTGATTGATTCCCCTACCTACAATCAATTTACAATGAGAAACATTGATTTACAATAACATGTAAAAATATCATACCTTCTTCAAACAAATGTTTTGATTGCTTTTTGTATTGCAAACTGCCCTTTCTCGATAACATATAATTCCCACTGAAACCAACTGAAACCGTACCTTGTGCTTTGGTAGTTCTTATATGTGGATCATATATGGATTATTTTTAATGATTGAATGCTTGTATCCTGCTCGTTGCTAGAGTTCTAAACTAAAAATTGTGAAATATGAATATGACATCTAACATTATTACCAACTGTAAATTCGATTTGGAGTGTAGCGTGCATGATTGCCAATCAACAATACTTTTATTTTAAAAAATATATTATTGATACATGATAGGTATTGCAGCGTACCCGGGTCATCTATTTTATCGCACTAATAACACATCCTAAACTTCTCAACCGCTGAACTCAAACAGGGCGACGCTTGAGTAAATACAATCAGCTGATCCGGCGACTCCATCTTGTCCCTGGTAAGAGATGTACTCAGAATAGCATTTTCTATAAGACAGTTATTGGAGAGTTATAGAGTTCTATAAGGGTTTCTTATCGAAACCTATACGCTATAGATCTATAACGTTATAGCATCTTAAGAGTGATGTTCATTTATCAACATAGTTACAACTCTATTCATCAAATAATAATCTACATAAAATCCATCCTTGTCTCTCCGGATACAGTTTCGTTCTCCTAAATTTCTCTAAGGATTTTCGATTAATTTCAGCGGCTCCTCTGAAGCAACCCCTTGTTTTATGACCGTTGTGGTTTATTTGTCGAATGGCTCCACGCAATGACGGGTCAGCTTTATGTTTAGTGCTATGGGGGTTATCGCGTCGGCCTGGAGTGTCTTCTGACGTATCTGCTGAAAAGGCCGGTTTGATGGCGGGGGACCCTGCTGTGGACGGGTGGGGGGGTGGGGGTGGTAGTGGCAATTTTCGACGAGACCGTAGCCTGGACTCCCCGGGGATATTTTGGACACTGGCATTCAACACCGTGACAAGTCGTAAACACGACTGAAGGGTTCGAAATCGAATTTTCTTACATGCATATACACAACCCTAGAGTACCGGATCACGTCCGATGGCGCTACAAGAAGTCTCCTTTTATTCCATTCGGTCTGACTACGAGCTAGGAGGATACGAATGTGGCCAAGGGGACAAAGTTATTCAATATATTATTTATTCTGTGGTTATACGCAGGTCTTTAGATTATGGTGGAAAGATAGTGAGTATTGCCAATGGGTTTTGGATAATTTAAACAATGTTATTGTCGGATGATGCCTGGTTTCACTTTCCAGGTTGTTTACATAAGGTGGATGTTCTTTGTTTTTTGTTTTTACATTTTTAATGGTGAGAAAAATGATATTGTCAAGTAATGTAAGTAAATGTTCATACACTTCGGTAATTTCTGATTAAAAACAAAATTATTTACGAAGAATTAAATTATACTTAAATAAATTAGAAAAGGGATATTGGCAGAAGAGAAAGGTCATAAAAACGAATAGGATGGAATTACGATGGACGTTTTTTTTTTCTGGGAGTGGTCAGCCTGTCCCCCACCAACGTCAACCCGTAGTCACCAGTTATAGGCGTTATTTAAAGCTCCTGATGTCTGCTGTCTACACCGTGCAGCAGTAATCTCGGCAAATAAATACATTTCTGGCAATAATTATCGAATTATCGAAATTATTTTCAATTATAATTATTGCCTCTTAACAACAGTGTTAATCTTTTATGGTTTTATACACTGTAAGATAAGTTTTCCAATATTTCAAGAAGTTTTGAATGTATTTGGCCGTAACAGTTTAATGCATTTGAACATGTTTCTTTTATAACAATATTTTATCTTCAATGTGGAGGTGAAGTATAATTCAAGTACAAAAAATCTGATGTGGCCAGGCACATGACTTTATCATACTATATACATACTACTATATATCAACGTTTGACACTACCTACTGTCCTTAGAATAAAAATATCTGTCAAATCCAAACTAACTTGCTTTATATTAATGCAGACACGACCGATCTCGATCAAATAGAATTTGCGCATACAGCTAAACTATTAATTATACCAAAAAATGTCATAGACATAAATTATTTAAAATTTCCTCTACTCTAATTTATTATTTAACTATTTTCACGAAATTTCAGAATTGACGGCTCATTCGCAAAATCCTTGAAAAATGATTAGCGTAAACATTCACTTCCATTGGACCTTTTTGAACAAAAACCTTTTCAGCTCTAAGTTTAGTCATGAAACTTCTAAATATAAAGTTTCGTTCTCATTATGACAAAGTAAAAAGTACCTACTGTATGAGATTTGCAAAAACCGGTTATTGGGTGAACCGTTTTTATTCGTACTCAATTTTTCTAACTGTGCTATCGATAGTCGATACATTTTCTGGCGTTACATAAAAAAATGTATAAGAAAAAACAATTGAAAGTTGCAACTATTGACAACTCTGAATACTTGGCAACATTGACATGAAAATGTGCTGGAAATCACGTAAGGTTTTCAGAAAAAGTTAGGTGAAAATGTAAAAAAAAAAACCTGATTTTTGCACTTCAATGGACACTGAATTCAATGTCCTAGAAACCTGAAAACGCTCTCATAGTAAATTTTAAACTTACCTGAAATTATAAAAGTTTGTTCGAAAATGTTTTTAAAATGTATTCATATTCAGTGCAAAGAAATTAATCGAAAATAACTATTAAAATCAGCGAATATATGGGGTTTTCCATTTGAAAAAAAAAATCGTTGACGTCATAACTAAAAAAAAGAATTGAAGCTCAATAGAATTACAAAAGTATTCTTGCTTTTTTTTACTTTATTTTTTTATTTTACGTTTTCTGTAAACATTTTGATTGCACGATCAGAATAATTATGACTATTTTACTATTTTATCATTAGATATTTCGTATTTCCAACATGAAAAATCACAGTCTACCCCACATAAGTATTTACCGGAAGACACATTAACCCTTTACTTCTTGGTTGGCTTCTAAACGATCGTCAGACGCTTTAAAAACGGTTGGTTATCGAAGGGCCTCCAGCGTCTGGACATATATGGCCTTTTCCCCTGGCTTTATTAACTGTAAATAATAAATGACTCAAAGGAGCCGCTCCCAAAAACAGTTGCGTTTGACATCTCTTAAATATTAAATAAATTTTAGGGGCCAGCGCGGAAGAACTTTTAGCCTTTGGCTGGCCGAAAGTACTCCGAAGTTGCCGGCTATTTTTTAAATCAAACAGAACTGCGCCGGGGGGCGCGGCCCCTGTAACCGAGTTCCGTTTTCCATTCTGCGGTCACATATATCAGGATTATTGTTTTTATGACGTTTATCCTTATAAAAAGAGATAGCCGGCTCAGGGGATAAAACAGAGCGCCGTCCGCAACGGATACAGTTTATATGGGCGTACGTGAAGGTATTTTTCATTTCGTATAACTATCTAATCCACACACGCGATATCAAGAACTTCCTGGTTTCACCATAGGTACTGAATATTACGTGTTGAGTGTTCCAGAGTTTAATTCTTTGGGAATTGTTGAATTTATAAACATGGTTACGTTCAAAATTTATAATGAATGTCATACTAATTTTGAGCTTCGATACAACAAGTAACCTGGCGACGTTTAAAACATTGTTTCAAATATGTTTAACAGAGTTTGTTTTAAAAGATTGTTTTAAACTATTTTGTTTTAAACATGTTTAAAACAGGTTTTATTCCTTATTTAAAACTTGTTTTTTGGGTGATTTCAAGCATGTTTTTTTTTTCATGTTTAAAACATATTTTCTGCGAAGTTTATAAACATTGTTATGTTAAAAAGAACACCTTCCCTGCCTGGTTCTTTTCCTATGATAATATATAGTGTCATATAAGTTTTAACCATAGATTCACTCATAAATAATAATCGCCTGGTTCAATTATCGTATTCATTTCCGATATCTACAATATTAATTCATTGGATCAAAGCTGATCCGACTGTCGCGTAACATTTCTGCAAGAGCGTAATCACCGGCTCCTCCACCAAAATTGAAAATCACCTTATTCTTCAGAATTACTAGCAAATCAACCAATTTCCTCAATTACAAACTAAACTAATCATCAATACAACAATTCCCTTAAGTTACATCATACGAATTACCGTTAATAATGCAACAAACTAGTAGAAATCGACAAATTCTAATCATAGAACGTCACATCCCCATAGAAGACGTAACTGACTAACTAAACCCAGCATATTCCAATCCCAAGGGCCTAGTGGCTGTGAAATTGCATCCTGTACGTAAGGTTTCGTTATCTGGTCCTCATTTCCCCCTGCAATAAAGGGTAATATACTCTCTTTCTCGCTCACACACACACTGCCTGCCGAGATTAACCAATTTATGGTCGGAGTTAAGCGCCTAAAGGTTGTAATTTTAGTCAATTATGCAGTTTTTAGTACCCCGTACGCGGACTGGCAATCATCGCAGTGTTTATTGCGTACGTAATTTCGTCCGTTTCATTGTTGCAGGTGGATATTACATGATCGAGAAGACTGACTTCAAGCGACACGTCATTGTCCTCAATACTAACCTGATGACGGATAAAGGGAATAACGAGGAGGCTGAGAAACAATGGGAGTGGCTGACAACCAAGTTGGAGAAAGTGTACCTGAAGAAGGAAACTGTGAGTGGATTATTTTAATTTTAATTTCTATGTGAATTATGAAAATTGACGTCACTTCCGGTAAAACCGGAAGTCGTCACTTCCGGTCAAACCGGAAGTCGTCACTCACTTCCGGTAAAACCGGAAGTGATCACTTCCGGTCAAACCGGAAGTCAGTCATCACTTCCGGTTTCACCGGAAGTAACCAAAAAATCTAAATATTTCAGTTAAAAAGATCGTAAAAGTATTCTTTTGTTCGTCTTTTTAGTTTTCAGGGGTTTTTCAGGTGTCAATTAACTGAAATTACTCGTTGTTTCGTTGTTTTCGCGATAGGTGGGGTTATAGAAATGCCTCGGCTGGTGCCAGGCGTGTCAAATCCTCGTTTACGAATGATTTAGATTTGGTCTCTCCGGATATAAGGCTGGCGGCCCCCTCTTATTTATAAATAACAATGCGATTTTCGCGGAGAAAGGCCCCGACGCCGACGCGCGTGAATTTCAGGTGAATACACCTGTCAGAATAATAATAACGATAATCAGGTGGGAGTAGACTGCCACTCCCTGTAGGCCTGCTTTCAGCGCTCGAGAAGCGTTCCGGACGCGTTTTCTCGGAAACAATTGACGGCGCGGGGCGCGTACGGAAGTTCGCGGAAAATTATATTTGTGTCAATGGCGTGAAGTAATTTGTATTGTATTGGGGAATAACTGGTAAAGGTGATTTTAGTGGTGTTCTGTCTGTTTGAAAGTTATGAACGATTTTAGGAAACTTTTAGGTAGAATGTTACAAGTTAGAGCATTTCCATATTATTTAATTAGTTTTTCCAGTTCTTAACTCACCCTTTAAATTATTCTCAACCCTAAAAAGTAGGTAATTTTACAGTAGAAATATTCTGAAAATATCTGCTTTGTGACACGAATCTAATAGAAGTATCTAAGTTCTTAAGGAACTGACAAAACTCGATTTCGGTGGTTTAATGCTATTATTTCGCTTCATGTGCGATTACGAGCAAAGTAGTTGGGATACAAATTATTATTATACACGTTTATGGGTCAGATACATTGGGTAATTAATTCAAAAAAGTACAGCCCTCTATCTATTTTAGTTTGTTCAGGTGGATTTTTGAAACTTAGATTTTACGTTGTTTATCGGTGGTTTAATGCTATTATTTCGCTTCATGTGCGATTACGAGCAAAGTAGTTGGGATAGAAATTATTATTATACACGTTTATGGGTCAGATACATTGGGTAATTAATTCTAAAAAGTACAGCCCTCTATCTATTTTAGTTTGTTCAGGAGGATTTTTGAAACTTAGATTTTACGTTGTTTATCGGTGGTTTAATGCTATTATTTCGCTTCATGTGCGATTATGAGCAAAGTAGTTGGGATACAAATTATTATTATACACGTTAATGGGTCAGATACATTGGGTAATTAATTCTAAAAAGTATAGCCCTCTATCTATTTTAGTTTGTTCAGGAGGATTTTTGAAACTTAGATTTTACGTTGTTTATCGGTGGTTTAATGCTATTATTTCGCTTCATGTGCGATTACGAGCAAAGTAATTGGGATAGAAATTATTATTATACACGTTTATGGGTCAGATACATTGGGTAATTAATTCTAAAAAGTACAGCCCTCTATCTATTTTAGTTTGTTCAGGAGGATTTTTGAAACTTAGATTTTACGTAGTTTATCGGTGCTTTAATGCTATTATTTCGCTTCATGTGCGATTACGAGCAAAGTAGTTGGGATACAAATTATTATTATACACGTTTATGGATCAGATACATTGGGTAATTAATTCTAAAAAGTACACCCCTCTATCTATTTTAGTTTGTTCAGGAGGATTTTTGAAACTTAGATTTTACGTTGTTTATCGGTGGTTTAATGCTATTATTTCGCTTCATGTGCGATTACGAGCACAGTAGTTGGGATACAAATTATTATTATACACGTTTATGGATCAGATACATTGGGTAATTAATTCTAAAAAGTACAGCCCTCTATCTATTTTAGTTTGTTCAGGAGGATTTTTGAAACTTAGATTTTACGTTGTTTATCGGTGGTTTAATGCTATTATTTCGCTTCATGTGCGATTACGAGCAAAGTAGTTGGGATACAAATTATTATTATACACGTTTATGGATCAGATACATTGGGTAATTAATTCTAAAAAGTACAGCCCTCTATCTATTTTAGTTTGTTCAGGAGGATTTTTGAAACTTAGATTTTACGTTGTTTATCGGTGGTTTAATGCTATTATTTCGCTTCATGTGCGATTACGAGCACAGTAGTTGGGATACAAATTATTATTATACACGTTTATGGATCAGATACATTGGGTAATTAATTCTAAAAAGTACAGCCCTCTATCTATTTTAGTTTGTTCAGGAGGATTTTTGAAACTTAGATTTTACGTTGTTTATCGGTGGTTTAATGCTATTATTTCGCTTCATGTGCGATTACGAGCAAAGTAGTTGGGATACAAATTATTATTATACACGTTTATGGGTCAGATACATTGGGTAATTAATTCTAAAAAGTACAGCCCTCTATCTATTTTCGTTTGTTCAGGAGGATTTTTGAAACTTAGATTTTACGTTGTTTATCGGTGGTTTAATGCTATTATTTCGCTTCATGTGCGATTACGAGCACAGTAGTTGGGATACAAATTATTATTATACACGTTTATGGATCAGATACATTGGGTAATTAATTCTAAAAAGTACAGCCCTCTATCTATTTTAGTTTGTTCAGGAGGATTTTTGAAACTTAGATTTTACGTTGTTTATCGGTGGTTTAATGTTATTATTTCGCTTCATGTGCGATTACGAGCAAAGTAGTTGGGATACAAATTATTATTATACACGTTTATGGGTCAGATACATTGGGTAATTAATTCTAAAAAGTACAGCCCTCTATCTATTTTAGTTTGTTCAGGAGGATTTTTGAAACTTAGATTTTACGTTGTTTATCGGTGGTTTAATGCTATTATTTCGCTTCATGTGCGATTACGAGCAAAGTAGTTGGGATAGAAATTATTATTATACACGTTTATGGGTCAGATACATTGGGTAATTAATTCTAAAAAGTACAGCCCTCTATCTATTTTAGTTTGTTCAGAAGGATTTTTGAAACTTAGATTTTACGTGGTTTATCGTTGGTTTAATGCTATTATTTCGCTTCATGTGCGATTACGAGCAAAGTAGTTGGGATACAAATTATTATTATACACGTTTATGGGTCAGATACATTGGGTAATTAATTCTAAAAAGTACAGCCCTCTAGCTATTTTAGTTTGTTCAGGAGGATTTTTGAAACTTAGATTTTATGTTGTTTATCGGTGCTTTAATGCTATTATTTCGCTTCATGTGCGACTACGAGCACAGTAGTTGGGATACAAATTATTATTATACACGTTTATGGATCAGATACATTGGGTAATTAATTCTAACAAGTACAGCCCTCTATCTATTTTAGTTTGTTCAGGAGGATTTTTGAAACTTAGATTTTACGTGGTTTATCGTTGGTTTAATGCTATTATTTCGCTTCATGTGCGATTACGAGCAAAGTAGTTGGGATACAAATTATTATTATACACGTTTATGGGTCAGATACATTGGGTAATTAATTCTAAAAAGTACAGCCCTCTATCTATTTTCGTTTGTTCAGGAGGATTTTTGAAACTTAGATTTTACGTTGTTTATCGGTGGTTCAATGCTATTATTTCGCTTCATGTGCGATTACGAGCAAAGTAGTTGGGATAGAAATTATTATTATACACGTTTATGGGTCAGATACATTGGGTAATTAATTGTAAAAAGTACAGCCCTCTATCTATTTTAGTTTGTTCAGGAGGATTTTTGAAACTTAGATTTTACGTTGTTTATCGGTGGTTTAATGCTATTATTTCGCTTCATGTGCGATTACGAGCAAAGTAGTTGGGATACAAATTATTATTATACACGTTTATGGGTCAGATACATTGGGTAATTAATTCAAAAAAGTACAGCCCTCTATCTATTTTAGTTTGTTCAGGTGGATTTTTGAAACTTAGATTTTATGTTGTTTATCGGTGCTTTAATGCTATTATTTCGCTTCATGTGCGATTACGAGCAAAGTAGTTGGGATACAAATTATTATTATACACGTTTATGGGTCAGATACATTGGGTAATTAATTCTAAAAAGTACAGCCCTCTATCTATTTTAGTTTGTTCAGGAGGATTTTTGAAACTTAGATTTTACGTTGTTTATCGGTGGTTTAATGCTATTATTTCGCTTCATGTGCGATTACGAGCAAAGTAGTTGGGATAGAAATTATTATTATACACGTTTATGGGTCAGATACATTGGGTAATTAATTCTAAAAAGTACAGCCCTCTATCTATTTTAGTTTGTTCAGGAGGATTTTTGAAACTTAGATTTTACGTGGTTTATCGTTGGTTTAATGCTATTATTTCGCTTCATGTGCGATTACGAGCAAAGTAGTTGGGATACAAATTATTATTATACACGTTTATGGGTCAGATACATTGGGTAATTAATTCTAAAAAGTACAGCCCTCTATCTATTTTAGTTTGTTCAAGAGGATTTTTGAAACTTAGATTTTACGTTGTTTATCGGTGGTTTAATGCTATTATTTCGCTTCATGTTCGATTACGAGCACAGTAGTTGGGATACAAATTATTATTATACACGTTTATGGATCAGATACATTGGGTAATTAATTCTAAAAAGTACAGCCCTCTATCTATTTTAGTTTGTTCAGGAGGATTTTTGAAACTTAGATTTTACGTGGTTTATCGTTGGTTTAATGCTATTATTTCGCTTCATGTGCGATTACGAGCAAAGTAGTTGGGATACAAATTATTATTATACACGTTTATGGATCAGATACATTGGGTAATTAATTCTAAAAAGTACAGCCCTCTATCTGTTTTAGTTTGTTCAGGAGGATTTTTGAAACTTAGATTTTACGTTGTTTATCGGTGGTTTAATGCTATTATTTCGCTTCATGTGCGATTAGGAGCACAGTAGTTGGGATACAAATTATTATTATACACGTTTATGGGTCAGATACATTGGGTAATTAATTCTAAAAAGTACAGCCCTCTATCTATTTTAGTTTGTTCAGGAGGATTTTTGAAACTTAGATTTTATGTTGTTTATCGGTGCTTTAATGCTATTATTTCGCTTCATGTGCGATTACGAGCAAAGTAGTTGGGATACAAATTATTATTATACACGTTTATAGGTCAGATACATTGGGTAATTAATTCTAAAAAGTACAGCCCTCTATCTATTTTACTTTGTTCAGGAGGATTTTTGAAACTTAGATTTTATGTTGTTTATCGGTGCTTTAATGCTATTATTTCGCTTCATGTGCCATTACGAGCAAAGTAGTTGGGATAGAAATTATTATTATACACGTTTATGGGTCAGATACATTGGGTAATTAATTCTAAAAAGTACAGCCCTCTATCTATTTTAGTTTGTTCAGGAGGATTTTTGAAACTTAGATTTTACGTTGTTTATCGGTGGTTTAATGCTATTATTTCGCTTCATGTGCGATTACGAGCAAAGTAGTTGGGATAGAAATTATTATTATACACGTTTATGGGTCAGATACATTGGGTAATTAATTCTAAAAAGTACAGCCCTCTATCTATTTTAGTTTGTTCAGGAGGATTTTTGAAACTTAGATTTTACGTGGTTTATCGTTGGTTTAATGCTATTATTTCGCTTCATGTGCGATTACGAGCAAAGTAGTTGGGATACAAATTATTATTATACACGTTTATGGATCAGATACATTGGGTAATTAATTCTAAAAAGTACAGCCCTCTATCTATTTTAGTTTGTTCAGGAGGATTTTTGAAACTTAGATTTTACGTTGTTTATCGGTTGTTTAATGCTATTATTTCGCTTCATGTGCGATTACGAGCACAGTAGTTGGGATACAATTTATTATTATACACGTTTATGGATCAGATACATTGGGTAATTAATTCTAAAAAGTACAGCCCTCTATCTATTTTAGTTTGTTCAGGAGGATTTTTGAAACTTAGATTTTACGTGGTTTATCGTTGGTTTAATGCTATTATTTCGCTTCATGTGCGATTACGAGCAAAGTAGTTGGGATACAAATTATTATTATACACGTTTATGGATCAGATACATTGGGTAATTAATTCTAAAAAGTACAGCCCTCTATCTATTTTAGTTTGTTCAGGAGGATTTTTGAAACTTAGATTTTACGTTGTTTATCGGTGGTTTAATGCTATTATTTCGCTTCATGTGCGATTACGAGCACAGTAGTTGGGATACAAATTATTATTATACACGTTTATGGATCAGATACATTGGGTAATTAATTCTAAAAAGTACAGCCCTCTATCTATTTTCGTTTGTTCAGGAGGATTTTTGAAACTTAGATTTTACGTTGTTTATCGGTGGTTTAATGCTATTATTTCGCTTCATGTGCGATTACGAGCACAGTAGTTGGGATACAAATTATTATTATACACGTTTATGGATCAGATACATTGGGTAATTAATTCTAAAAAGTACAGCCCTCTATCTATTTTAGTTTGTTCAGGAGGATTTTTGAAACTTAGATTTTACGTTGTTTATCGGTGGTTTAATGCTATTATTTCGCTTCATGTGCGATTACGAGCAAAGTAGTTGGGATACAAATTATTATTATACACGTTTATGGGTCAGATACATTGGGTAATTAATTCTAAAAAGTACAGCCCTCTATCTATTTTCGTTTGTTCAGGAGGATTTTTGAAACTTAGATTTTACGTTGTTTATCGGTGGTTCAATGCTATTATTTCGCTTCATGTGCGATTACGAGCAAAGTAGTTGGGATAGAAATTATTATTATACACGTTTATGGGTCAGATACATTGGGTAATTAATTCTAAAAAGTACAGCCCTCTATCTATTTTAGTTTGTTCAGGAGGATTTTTGAAACTTAGATTTTACGTTGTTTATCGGTGGTTTAATGCTATTATTTCGCTTCATGTGCGATTACGAGCAAAGTAGTTGGGATAGAAATTATTATTATACACGTTTATGGGTCAGATACATTGGGTAATTAATTCTAAAAAGTACAGCCCTCTATCTATTTTAGTTTGTTCAGGAGGATTTTTGAAACTTAGATTTTACGTGGTTTATCGTTGGTTTAATGCTATTATTTCGCTTCATGTGCGATTACGAGCAAAGTAGTTGGGATACAAATTATTATTATACACGTTTATGGGTCAGATACATTGGGTAATTAATTCTAAAAAGTACAGCCCTCTATCTATTTTAGTTTGTTCAGGAGGATTTTTGAAACTTAGATTTTATGTTGTTTATCGGTTCTTTAATGCTATTATTTCGCTTCATGTGCGATTACGAGCAAAGTAGTTGGGATACAAATTATTATTATACACGTTTATGGATCAGATACATTGGGTAATTAATTCTAAAAAGTACAGCCCTCTATCTATTTTAGTTTGTTCAGGAGGATTTTTGAAACTTAGATTTTACGTTGTTTATCGGTGGTTTAATGCTATTATTTCGCTTCATGTGCGATTACAAGCAAAGTAGTTGGGATACAAATTATTATTATACACGTTTATGGGTCAGATACATTGGGTAATTAATTCTAAAAAGTACAGCCCTCTATCTATTTTAGTTTGGTCAGGACGATTTTTGAAACTTAGATTTTACGTTGTTTATCGGTGGTTTAATGCTATTATTTCGCTTCATGTGCGATTACAAGCAAAGTAGTTGGGATACAAATTATTATTATACACGTTTATGGGTCAGATACATTGGGTAATTAATTCTAAAAAGTACAGCCCTCTATCTATTTTCGTTTGTTCAGGAGGATTTTTGAAACTTAGATTTTACGTTGTTTATCGGTGGTTTAATGCTATTATTTCGCTTCATGTGCGATTACGAGCACAGTAGTTGGATACAATTATTATTATACACGTTTATGGATCAGATACATTGGGTAATTAATTCTAAAAAGTACAGCCCTCTATCTATTTTAGTTTGTTCAGGAGGATTTTTGAAACTTAGATTTTACGTTGTTTATCGGTGGTTTAATGCTATTATTTCGCTTCATGTGCGATTACGAGCAAAGTAGTTGGGATACAAATTATTATTATACACGTTTATGGGTCAGATACATTGGGTAATTAATTCTAAAAAGTACAGCCCTCTACCTATTTTCGTTTGTTCAGGAGGATTTTTGAAACTTAGATTTTACGTTGTTTATCGGTGGTTCAATGCTATTATTTCGCTTCATGTGCGATTACGAGCAAAGTAGTTGGGATAGAAATTATTATTATACACGTTTATGGGTCAGATACATTGGGTAATTAATTCTAAAAAGTACAGCCCTCTATCTATTTTAGTTTGTTCAGGAGGATTTTTGAAACTTAGATTTTACGTTGTTTATCGGTGGTTTAATGCTATTATTTCGCTTCATGTGCGATTACGAGCAAAGTAGTTGGGATAGAAATTATTATTATACACGTTTATGGGTCAGATACATTGGGTAATTAATTCTAAAAAGTACAGCCCTCTATCTATTTTAGTTTGTTCAGGAGGATTTTTGAAACTTAGATTTTACGTGGTTTATCGTTGGTTTAATGCTATTATTTCGCTTCATGTGCGATTACGAGCAAAGTAGTTGGGATACAAATTATTATTATACACGTTTATGGATCAGATACATTGGGTAATTAATTCTAAAAAGTACAGCCCTCTATCTATTTTAGTTTGTTCAGGAGGATTTTTGAAACTTAGATTTTACGTTGTTTATCGGTGGTTTAATGCTATTATTTCGCTTCATGTGCGATTACGAGCAAAGTAGTTGGGATAGAAATTATTATTATACACGTTTATGGGTCAGATACATTGGGTAATTAATTCTATAAAGTACAGCCCTCTATCTATTTTTGTTTGTTCAGGAGGATTTTTGAAACTTAGATTTTACGTTGTTTATCGGTGGTTTAATGCTATTATTTCGCTTCATGTGCGATTACAAGCAAAGTAGTTGGGATACAAATTATTATTATACACGTTTATGGGTCAGATACATTGGGTAATTAATTCTAAAAAGTACAGCCCTCTATCTATTTAGTTTGTTCAGGAGGATTTTTGAAACTTAGATTTTACGTTGTTTATCGGTGGTTTAATGCTATTATTTCGCTTCATGTGCGATTACAAGCAAAGTAGTTGGATACAAATTATTATTATACACGTTTATGGGTCAGATACATTGGGTAATTAATTCTAAAAAGTACAGCCCTCTATCTATTTTAGTTTGTTCAGGAGGATTTTTGAAACTTAGATTTTACGTTGTTTATCGGTGGTTTAATGCTATTATTTCGCTTCATGTGCGATTACGAGCAAAGTAGTTGGGATACAAATTATTATTATACACGTTTATGGGTCAGATACACTGGGTAATTAATTCTAAAAAGTACAGCCCTCTATCTATTTTCGTTTGTTCAGGAGGATTTTTGAAACTTAGATTTTACGTTGTTTATCGGTGGTTCAATGCTATTATTTCGCTTCATGTGCGATTACGAGCAAAGTAGTTGGGATAGAAATTATTATTATACACGTTTATGGGTCAGATACATTGGGTAATTAATTCTAAAAAGTACAGCCCTCTATCTATTTTAGTTTGTTCAGGAGGATTTTGAAACTTAGATTTTACGTTGTTTATCGGTGGTTTAATGCTATTATTTCGCTTCATGTGCGATTACGAGCAAAGTAGTTGGGATAGAAATTATTATTATACACGTTTATGGGTCAGATACATTGGGTAATTAATTCTAAAAAGTACAGCCCTCTATCTATTTTAGTTTGTTCAGGAGGATTTTTGAAACTTAGATTTTACGTGGTTTATCGTTGGTTTAATGCTATTATTTCGCTTCATGTGCGATTACGAGCAAAGTAGTTGGGATACAAATTATTATTATACACGTTTATGGGTCAGATACATTGGGTAATTAATTCTAAAAAGTACAGCCCTCTATCTATTTTAGTTTGTTCAGGAGGATTTTTGAAACTTAGATTTTATGTTGTTTATCGGTGCTTTGATGCTATTATTTCGCTTCATGTGCGATTACGAGCAAAGTAGTTGGGATACAAATTATTATTATACACGTTTATGGATCAGATACATTGGGTAATTAATTCTAAAAAGTACAGCAATTGCACTAGTCAACAGTCAAAATGTAAAATAAGGACAGTGAATGGCCGTTTTGTAGATCAGGTTACAGAATTTTAGATAAATACAAATTATAATTAATTATTTTCTGATTATTTTGCAGTTTTTAGGACATTTGGGTCTAAACCTCTAAACCTATTTTTTTTTTTTTTCTAATCACGTTTTAATATTCTATTCAGTTGCTCAACTATATTCAGCAAGCAGTTCGCAAGTTTTCACCTAAATAAAACCTGAAAACGTCTGAAAATGACAAGAGACTACCACCCTCAAAGCAACTTTTCCTTCCACTATTATTCTTGCATGCTCCATCATAGTCAGTTTCCAAGAAAGAAGGTACGTTAAAAATTTCACTGACAAAGTTACGACGGATGTGTTAGACATCCATATGCAGACTGGAGCGCGCCTAAATTTACATATGTTTACTTATTTACCATTCGCGTAGTACATCGCATATATCGCATGTGCGAATACATATATAGAACTGCACTTGCAACCTTTCGCGCTCGCATTATGAGTGTGCATAAGCCGGCTGCGTACCGAAGACTTCTAAAAAGTTTATAACTTGCGGAAGTGAAGTGCATGTTAAATAAAGTTCCCGTAAGGCGAAACGTTTTTACCGGCCGTCCCTCAACGCCTGTAAAATTGCGCACGCTGAATTATTTATGTCCGGATATTGATTCTTTCTGAACAGATACCGCGCGTTCCTCGGTGATATTCGACAAGACGCTTGGACGTTTATTGTTGTCGTCTAGCACTCGACGTAACGTCTCAAATAATGGCCTACGTTTACGCTCTCTTTGTCAATTGTACTTCCGGTAAAATGCATTCCGTAATTTAATTTGGTTGCCTGTAAAATTGTAAGGTGTAATGAATCGAATGAAGGGGTGCACTAAAAGGAATTGCTGTTCAAAGGGTGCCCGCGTTTGGACTCGCATATCAAATTTTGTGAGAATAGCTCCTTTATTCTTCTTACTTTTGCACTATTATACAGGGTGGTAATTAATCAGTGGATAAATAACCTTGTATATAATGAATAACTATTTTCTAATGGCAACCTATGTTCTTATGTTTTTTAAACAGAATACTATGTATATTATTATTGCAGTTTTTTTACAATTATCTAAAACAAAATCCCAAAAAACAAAACAAAATTAAAAGTAATCGAAACAATAATTTCTAAATCACAAATCTACTTTAGAAATGTCACGTAATACATGATATAGAGGTTTGCAATAGGCCAAAACCTAGCGAGTATTTGACCTAGCTCTGCCCACAAGGGCATGTGTCAACTGCTGGTCTTGATATGAAGCCAGCTTTCAGATTTTGTTTCAGTAGTTCCGCAGTTGGTCGACATTTGGGACCAGACGTATCCCTCAACTTTATATTAGTTTCGTATTCTCCCCACGACTGACTCATGTTTGAATACTTGCTCAAGTCACACACGCAGTAGAATTAGTAAATATCCAACTAAATCGAGTGCTTACTTCAATGCAGTTTGCCAGAATACTGAAATACTCTGCTTAAAGTAGATATTCTACTCTGTTTATCCCATGTCTATTCTTACTGAAAACCTGAAAGTAATCGGAGACAATTTTCGCCGAATATTGCGGCCCGCTAAAGATATGATCTGACTTGGTTTATTATTCCGAGTGGGTACCGTCGATTTCTTTCCGCTTTCTTAACTACATGGTCTATTTGTCTACCAAATGTCTATTTTTCAGGAGAAGGCAAACATACACACATATGTATATAAATTTACAACCCGTTTATTGTTGTTATTATTTTTTCAATCTATCGCACGTAATTTTTACGTGTTGAAATATATTTTTAACTAAATTAGGTGTAAATGGCCAATATAAAGCTTCGTTATACGATGTGACGGATGTTTTTCATGCATTTTGCGTGTTCTAAAGGCCACAAGGGACGCATGTGACCTCGTTATATTTTATTAGTCGATATAAAAACGAATTTAGCCTACATATTTTATAATGAATTAATAAAAGCGTATATAGCCAATATACCTCCTGAATATGTGCAATAAAAATAGATATTTGAGAATTTGCGATGAGAACTGCGTGACCACTGGAGCATTTATAAAATAATACTGAAAATGATCAGCCCTACCAGTGATAGAACAAATTTAACACCAAAGTTGTTTTCTGCTATTTTATGTCTACGTTATATTTGTGGTTACTTTGTCAGCTCAAGGTCAAAGACTTAAAATAATTTAATTTGTGTTAAAGGATGGACATTTTTTTATTCGTTTTTTTGTTCTTTGCCAACGTTTCAATTGTCACTTTATACGCCGTTTATATAATCTTATTTGTGATTGCTAGTCCATCGAAATTACCGTTATGGAACATATTGTATTCAATCCAATCACTCTTTTTCCTGATATACAAACTTGTGGGGACATTTTCTCTTAATTCAAAATTAAAAGTTTCATTTTGCTTATTTCAAAAACAAATGAAACGATTTTTCCCATTCACGAACATGTCCTTACTTTTTAAGACATAAGCTTGTAGCTTGTATACCAAATTTAAGATCAATTACTTCCAAATTACGGCAGCTATCGTGTACACAGACGGACAGACAGACGGACATAGCTAAATCGATTGAGTTTTCAATTCTGATCAAATCCATTTATACACTGTGATAAAAACGTCTTTTAACTATTTCTCCTGTATAAGAAAAAAACAACCAGTATACGATGCTATAAGATCTCTAGTGTCATTTTTTACAAAAACAAAACAAATGTCATTTCCCATTGATTTTAAGACACCTTTCATTTCACATTAAATTGACACGATATTATCAGAAACGTTGCATAGCCAAACATAAAGCAACATAACTTTGCATTAAAACGTTCTGTTATTGCGAATATGGTGTGGTTTCAATCTTCACACTACAAGCAATTCGTCTTTTAAAGAAATAGTTGAATTCACTATATATTATGGAAGTAGGATACTTTTCAAGTTAGTGTAATATCCTTGATTTGAATGTCCTTTTTATATGGGTGATTAGTAGGTTGCGTCAAACGCTTTTTTGTCGATATATTGGATTGGAGGAAATGAGTCAAGTGAAGTAATAAACAGCTTAGGGGTACCACAAGGTTCTGTTCTTGGACCAGTTTTATTTAATTTGTACATAAACGATGTTGCTTCAGAAGTTAAAGCTTGTGATATGCACCTATTTGCAGACGATACACTAATATCATTGCAGGAAATAACTTACCTGATGTAATCGCGACATTAAACTCCGAACTAGTATCGACATCAAATTGGTATAAAGAAAATAAATTATGTTTGAATGTATTGAAAACAAAAGCTATGGTATTGGGAAATAGAAATTCGGTAAACCTACACCAGACATAGTTATCGATAACACAGTTGTTGAGATAGTGGTCGAATTTAAATATCTAGGTGTCATTTTAGATAATAGTTTGAAATTTACGAGTAATATGGAATATATAGTTAAAAAGGTGAGTCGAAAGATTAGCTACTTAGGAAGAATATCTAATAAACTTACATTAAAAGCTAGAATATCTTTGTACCATACGATTATAGAACCATATTTTTACTATTGCAGCAGTATAATATTTTTGTGTACAGACAAAGACATTAAAAAGATCAAGTACAACAAAATCGAGCACTCAGAATTTTATTACAAAGCTCCAGGTTAACCAGTGTCGAGTCCATGCTAAGTAAATTAAATTTTTTGAATGTTAAACAAGGAACGGTATATCAGGCACTCACGTTGGTATATAAATGCATAAATAATAAACTCCCAAATTATATGAGTAATTATTTAACATACAATAGTCAGCAGCATGAATACAATACTCGGCAAAAGGACCACTTCAGATTACCAAAATATACAAAAAGCAGCACACAAAATTCATTTTATTATAAAGCACTGAAGATGTTTAATACCCTGCCAAGTGATATAAAAAACAGTAGTTCGCTAAGTCTTTTTAAAACATCATGTCGGGTTCATGTATTGCTAATTTTAAGTAGTTGATAAGTTTATTACTTAGGAAACCAATTTATTGTGATTATTAATTTCTTTTAACTAAATAAATATCATTATTACTATAATATCCAAAAGTCACAAATCACAATTTTGAATAAGTAGAAACAAAAGTGCGTTTTCCTCACGAATATTATCCTATAAAGGTTACCAATACAAAGATTTGTATTTAAAGATCGCTGAAATTTGTTTATTATTGTAAATATCCAACAAATTGATTGATACATTGTAGAATGTAGTAATATAGTGTTGGGTGCTAAAAATGTGGTGCTACAACCGTTCAAAGGTACGTACGAAGTTCAACTTCGAAGTTCGAATTATGCAAACGCTAATACGATAAGTGATAAGAGTTAGCGACAAGGTGCCACATCGGCAACTTTGCGAAAACAAAATCCGACGAAATTAAGTGGCCGGTTGACGTCGGTAAAAACTTTCCGGTTGATTTACGGCTGTCTTTGCGACTTGTCACTAATTTAAAACTCGTATCTGCACGTTACGCGCGCCAAAGTTCGCGCGCGTTACTGCCAGCGTTGCCCGCCGCCAGAAACCGCGCCGCGCTACCACCTCGCTCGCCCCAACGCGAAGTTTGCCGTGCACATGCACCGAATATAATGAATTATGTACGGCAATATAACGCCCGCCCAGTGTACGCACTGTACGCCATCGGATAATTAACAAACTTTATATAGTGAAATATTAATGGGGAATTCTAATTAATACCAAGACGTATTTCTCAAAGCGGCCGCTGCCGTCTGAGCAGTTATTATGGTAGAATTCTGTATTCTATCCGTATTAATTATATCCCTACGTCGCGTCGTGAGTGCGTCGCCTCTATGTATTAGTTAACATGAAATACTTAAGTTTAAATTGAAGCTTAGCCAATCAAATGTTGAACAACCTGCACAATATTCTGTCTTTTTATGAAATTATTTGTTTAAAATAAGAGAAATTATCAATTTTCAATCAAACAAGGAATGCCAAAAAGTCGCGATCGCGATTATGCAATGCTAGGAATTCCGTTACTAGAAGAGCGAGAATAATGAAATATAGACTATAGGCTACCCAATAATTCATAGGTTTTAAGTTTATTATCATCGTTTACCTTGCATTTTTCATACAAAGATCGTGCTGAAACTCCGCGTGAATTCCGACGCTCTACGGTCTTTGGGGTGCTGCGGGAAGGAGGCGTTAGCGGTGCTGTCATGTCGAAGAGAACCGACACAGCTGAGAGAACCGCGGCAGCTTATTATCAATACACAAAAAGAACGATAACTTGTCAAGGTAGTCATTTTAACTAACAATTAAATTCTTATTGTTGCATAATTTTGATTGTAATATGTGACCCGGTACGAGAGAAATCTCTTCTATCGATTGGCGTTTATGTTTTCTTCAGTTTTATACAATAAGGTTGTAAACAAGATTTTGATGGAAGCGGATAAGATTTTGATGGAAGCGGATAGATCTAATAATATGGAGTTAGCAGATTTTTCGATTAGTGGTGAATACTAAATTAAGTTTGCGTAATCAACCCAAAAAATACTTAAAAAGTATGCCCGATTTTGTCATATAAATATTCAAACTGTTATAACAGTTTCAACAGTTTATTTATTAATAA
>OZ030397.1:38574066-38609066 GCA_964023965.1 Melinopterus prodromus | reverse complement strand
TTCGACTTGGGAAGGCTCCGGACTTTCTCAGTATCTCTTCTATGGCGATAGCTTCGTCCCGTAGCGTGTGATAAGACAGGTAGGCGGGTTCCTTAGGTGTTCCTGCATGGCTGGCAGCATCAAGGAGACATAGGCATCGATGTCCTCCTTGGAGTTCCTCTTCACACGGGCTGCTTGGCGCGATTTTAGCTTCAAGAGAGCTAACACGTCCTCTCCTCTTGTTGATGTTTGCTGTAGTATTGTCCAGTTATTGCGGAGAAGACCCTTGGACTGTTTCACTAGTGTTTTACTAGTCGGTTCTTGAACTGGTCGAACTCAAAACCGTCGTATTTTTGAGATCACTCGGCTGCTGTTCCGGGTAGGCACTTGATTGCTATCTTCATCATCTTGGTGTCGGGAGTTTGGAGGTGCTGTAGGTGTTCCTTCAGTTCTAGCAGGAACTTTTTTGGGTCCTCGAGATGGGGCTTCTTCCTCGAGTCCGATAAGTTTGGATAGGTTTGTCAGAGAAATCTGGAGCTGGATTGACCAGACCTAACTTGCTGAGGGTAACCCCTTTCTGTCTCGACTTGATGCGATGGTTGCGCAGACTTGACCGCGCAATTGGATGGAGAATTTAGATCGTGGATGAAGGATTGGTTAGATGAGCTGTTGGTGAAAAATTGGAGCCTGGTTTGAAGTTCTTGAATAAGTTTTTGGAGAAGGTCTTGTACGTGGAGAGGATTTGGGTAAGCGTTGGTTGTTTATTGAGGGCGTTGACTGGAAATTTTTGCGAAGGTATAAGCGGGACTGTCTTGGCGGGGACTCGGTGGGGCATTTTCGCAACCTTTGTAAGTAACTCGGTGTCCTCATCCAGTGCAGGCTCATCCAGGTTGTTGCATTTGCTTATGTGGTGGTCATTGCTGCAGTGGGAGCATCGTTTGGTAGCATAGCAGTTCATTAAGGCGTGTCCGTAAAGGAGGCATCTATGGCACTGTCCTGGAGATGGAGGTCTTTTCAGCTCCTCCGTGCTGACTTTAACGCCGCATAGGCTGGAGACGTTGTAGATACTCTTTTGGTCTCTGGTTAGCGAGACCAACATGAGCGGGGTATTTCAGCCTTGGTTCTGCGGTTGACCATGCGGACAACCTTGCTGGGCTTGAAGCCCTGGGTTCTGAGGTCTTCCTCTACATCATCCACCAGGAGATCCAGGTAGACTCCGCGTATCACTACCTGGAGCTCTCTCTCCCCGTAGGGGGTGTAAGTGTGATAGTGGATATTCTTGGTGTTAAGATATTGGGTCGTTGCATTTAAGTCCTCAATGGTGGGTGTGTGCACTCTTATACCGTGGCTGCTGGGGGATGAGGCCGGAGTTGGTTTTTGGGTGGTGGTTACGGTTATAGGGGCAACTTGGCGGGATTTTTTTTTGTTGTTCGGAAGGGGCAGCAAATAAACCGAAAAACTCAGCCACGTTGACGATGTTGTTCTCTTTGGCTTCTTTTGGGGGTTTACGGTTCAGCTTCTTCCTTTCTCGGATGGAGAGCGGTTCGGTCGATGGTTGAACGTCACACTGCCTTTTCGCCGATAAAGAGCAAATATTCTTTTTTGGTCACTGGGCAAAATCACAAAAGTTCAAAATAAAATAAACTTGTGTGATCTAAAAGGACACTACAAGTTATTGAAAACCGACGAAAACCAATATTCTATATTGTTGAAACAACTGAAAGCAAGGAAATTTTAGAATATAAAGATATCATATAACAATATCATTGTATGCACAGTGCGGTCCATACGTGCAGAGCGTGCAGTGCACACCCTAAGATTTAGGGAAAAAGAAGGAAGAATATTAAAAATAGTCCTGCCAAAAAATGATATATTATATATTTATGTATATACCGACATATTTAGTGATATTTCTTCGTAATAATAATTTAAAGTGATTTACACCACTGCATTTGTCCGGACCAATCACACCATATCATTGCTACTTGCTAGAGCCGAGCGCTCCCGTCCCGACCGACACCCGCCTTTGCGTCTACTGCCATGTCGTGCAGCCACAAGCGGTGCACCTGACTGTGTACCGCTTTAACTCAAGAATCATCGCTGCTTTATACGTATATAAATAATGTATGAGCCTTCGCAAACTCTACTAACGACAAATTTAAAGTATATTCTAGAGATTGAATACAGAACACACCAATTTATTTGTCCGCTCTCCGAACTTTACTACCAACCGATACGCACACAGTGCATATAGGAGGTATACATGCAACCATATCGCTCCAGCGTGCAGCGGCTAGGGGCGCACCGACGAACGGGAAACAATTACTAATGGTGTAATTCAAAAACTACCTAACTAATTTTGATCGGACTTTTACCTATGCATTCTTTAAACTCCAATAAATAATCCGGAGAAAGCCTGATCAGATTTTTTATGTGTTTCGCTTATATTTGTTAATTTGAATTCGCCTTTGGGCAAACGTATTACCAGCGTGCAGCAGCTCCGATGCAGAGTTGACGTTTGGCGTCTGGAAACTTGTGTTGGAAGTGTTTGTTGATTTTGAAGTTTGAATTATTTGTGTCCATGTTTTTATGATTTTTATTTAATAACTCAATAATGCCGATAACATGATGCATGTTGTGCCTATTGATGATAGTTTCGACGTATTAAATTAAATTTATTTCAGTTTTACCTACACTACAGTCAGTTTTATTTCTGGTTTAAATTAATGTTACTAATATTCTAAGACGGATATTTATGCAAATGTCATAAATGTTTTTAAAATCCGTAAAGGAGCATTGAGTTATCAATAGCATATAAGTAAATATCTTTAATAAAGGATAGGAGTTAAATAACACCCTCAATTTTGCAAGACTGGGTACTTATGTACAAGTTGTGATCAACAAATCATCATTAGCCAAAAACTAGAAAAACACAAATCAATCACAAGAAACAACGCAAAATTGTAACTTAAAAAACACTGATGCATCATTCTGTTGCCTGATATCTGATGCCTTGTGCCTCTTGCACTTGATTTTGACTGTAAACTTACCATTTTTATACATTTTTAGGCAACTTCTATCTTTTATTAAACATTTACAAGTATTTATTTTTCACTGCACACCTTATGAACTAAAGCACCGCACGCCACTGATAACAATATCATTGTATGAACAGAACCATAATATTAGAGCAATGGAGTGCCCGCCTAATTCTTAAAAAATGTTAAACAATTTCTTAAAATAAGTTAAAAAGTTGGTTCGGTTGTAAATATGGAAAATATTTATTTGTGTAAATATATTGTAATATTTTGTATGGTGTAAATTTATCGTAAACTTTTACATCAATGTTTAATGTTTTACCCGTTTTTATTTTGTGAGGGCCCCGCCCTGGCCCAGACCACAGAGATGTCAAAGGCTCGCACGGAGGCCCTGCGTATTGCCTATAGTGTCCTTTCGAATAGCAGACATATTTCAATCAGTTGCCCCAGAAAAATGTTTATAACTTATGGTAAAATTGTTCAATAAATTTCTATCATACCTCAAATTGTAAGTAATTAAAAGACCTAGTAGCGCTTCGAAGTTTGGAGTTTTGCCCCATGGACAACAACCGCTAAATGGTCATAATATCCTTTTGACTAGCAAACGTATATCAATCAAACAGTAACTTTTGCAAAAATGTGTGCATAAATTTCTATCATACATCTATGCTAAACTTGGCAACAAAGAATAAATCTTAAATAAATATATTTTTCTGTTTATACAATTATACATACATACATTAATCTGGACTAAACGGTAAAATAACTCTTCCGCGTCGTTCATTAACAGCCTCCCAACAAGAACACGTCAAACTATTCCTATCCATTATATCGGTATATAATTTCCCGCTCAAGTGATCCATTTCATGCTGTATAATCCTCGCAATCCATCCGTTAGCATTTACAACTATATCCTCACCATTCTCGTTAAGACCTTAAAAAAATACAATAAAATATATAATCTGATTGAAAAACTAGTTCAATTACCAGATAATTGCAACGCTCTATATCTAGGAACATCAGCCCAAAACCCTTTGACACTCTCACAGCTCTCGGAAAACACAACTTTGTTAAAATCGATTATTTTAACAGTAGGGTTTATAACAACCTGAAACATACGAAGTCTTATGAATAAGCAACACAAAACTCCATTTATATCTTACTGTAAAAGGTACGTAACTCATTTCTTTGGTTTGGAACTCGGACTTGCTAAAACGCTTGGCGTGCTTCTCTTGAAACTCCATTACGAATAGTTTAAGATCAACCCCAACTTGGGGAGCTGATAATCCAACGCAGTTATACCTATGCAACACATACTGCATATGCTTAATTAGTGACTGGACTTCCGGTGTTTGTATATTTTCTTTAGGAACTTCACCGCAATTACTACGAAGGTGGGGATCACCTATTTGAATTACATGTCGATAAGGTGGCTTTGTAGTTCGAGGCTTGACTAAACTGGCATACCAGTGCCTCACTTTCCAATAACTAAGACTTCTAACTTGCATTCTAGTCATTACTACAACCTATAATCATGTTAAACACATAAGTTAGGTTAGAATTTTGTAAACATAACCTATAATTAAACTGACACGAACCACCGCCATCTATACGCAGGTTGGCAAAGCTCTCCCGAGTCGGTAAGAACGCTCCCTAGACGATAATTGTTATTTTAATTAATACTTAATAAACCATACATTTAAGTGCAAAATCTCATAAACGAATATTGATCCCAGCATCGAGACGCACATGTTGCTTTTTATTTCATCAAAATCGGACATAAAATGCGAAAACTAAACAAATAAAAGTTTCAAGTAAGAATAAAACAACTTTAACTTTTTCCTAATCTTTTATTAGGCACTGAATTAATTTTTGGATACATTGATTAGTGTTAAACGATTGGGAAGAGTTACAACAAAAAACACCGGTAAATATGGTAAAACGGGTTTCGGGTAAAAACAAATTTCCGATTACATTTTGTCTGTGAAATGCGGTAGGCCCGTTTCGTTACGACGCCTCGTTAGTATCTCACAGCCAGTTTCGTTGACCAGCAGCGTTTGCTCGAATTGGGCCGACCACTGACCGTCTGCGGTCACCGCGGTCCATTTATCTGGCCACATTTCGTCCCGCCATGTACCCATCGATATCATGGGTTCTATGGTGAAACAATGGCCTGGTTTCATCACTCCAACAGCACGGTTTTCTATAAATAAAAAAATAAATAAAAAAAAGGAAAGAAAAGTTTATATTATAAGTATGGTTAAAATGAATACAATGGCACTGAATATAAAATTTTCCCTATTTGAAAGACAAATAGTACAAAGAATTTCATAATCAATTCCGAACACATAAATTGACAAATAAATTCTGAAACTAACACGTCTGAAAAACATCAACTATCCTGCATTAGTTTAAAAAGCTAATTTTACGTTAAAAATAATAATTGTGATAGTACTGTATTACTTTTTACTATGATTACTACAGATATTAAAAAAAAAATAAAAGCGAGGGTGCAGCTAAGAAAAAATTGGAAAAATTGTGAAGAACGTCATAAAGAAGGAAAAAAATCAGATGTAATTGTGTACAAAGTTTTAGATCTGCTATTCATAATAAAATTATAAACCCTTAACCACAACAAGTATTTTAGAAACCTAAATACGTATTTCAGCAACTATGTTGCCATCTTCAGTAGAAACTAAAAAAAAGAAAAGAGAGATTAGCACTTCCATAGTATCTTTACTGGATATTGTCCAAGCAAATCACTAGCGGAAGTGACGTCCATGTTAAAAATTACCCTATATATACCCATTTGTTGGTCACACCTCAGTGAATTTTGATCATTGAAGCGTAAAAAACATGTTTTAATTAAAGCAGGTCAAACAATGGCGAACTAGGTATAGGACCCCTGTCTGAATTTATTAATTTTTCTCTATTCAAGTGAATAAAGATACTTTCCAAGCTGTTTAGTTCCCTATTATTTGACACAGCTTTTACAAGTTTTAAGTCATCTACAACTACTTTATGACCTGTGTCTAAAATATGTTGAGCCACACTAGATTTTTCAAAACGATTATATTTAAAATGAGCTACATGTTCTTTGAACCTAGTTAAAATTGTTTTTCTAGTCTGGCCTACGTATTCTTTTTCACAGTCATGACATTTGATACAATATATACCAGATTTATCAATTTGTTAATATTAATAATTTTAATTTATTATGTATATTTTAATTAATAATTAATAATTTGTTAACAAGCTGATAAATCTGGTATATATTGTATCAAATGTCATGATTGTGAAAAAGAATACGTAGGCCAGACTAGAAGAACAATTTTAACTAGGTTCAAAGAACATGTAGCTCATTTTAAATATAATCGTTTTGAAAAATCTAGTGTGGCTCAACATATTTTAGACACAGGTCATAAAGTAGTAGATGACTTAAAACTTGTAAAAGCCGTGTCAAATAATAGGGAACTAAACAGCTTCGAAAGTATCTTTATTCACTTGAATAGAGAAAAATTAATAAATTCAGACAGGGGTCCTATACCTAGTTTGCCATTGTTTGACCTGCTTTAATTAAAACATGTTTTTTACGCTTCAATGATCAAAATTCACTGAGGTGTGACCAACAAATGGGTATATATAGGGTAATTTTTAACATGGACGTCACTTCCTAGTGATTTGCTTGGACAATATCCAGTGAAGATACTAAGAAGTGCTAATCTCTCTTTTCTTTTTTTAGTTTCTACTGAAGATGGCAACATAGTTGCTGAAATACGTATTTAGGTTTCTAAAATACTTGTTGTGGTTAGGGGTTTATAATTTTATTATTAAGTTCGCCACAGTCTCCAAAATATTGTCATCTGCTAGTCATATTAAATACTAATAGTGACTTATTTTTACTACGGTTAACCATGATGAATCATGAATTATTTTTTGAAAATATAAAGTATTTTAATAAAATATAACATTCTTAGTGTTTGTTTTATTACATATTATGAAAACTCTTAGCTACGCAATCACAGAAAAGCTAAAAAGACGGAAATACAAAGTTCAGCTGGCAGAAAAAATGTCTAGTTAATAGTGGTATCACTTTAAGACGCGTCTGTTGAAAAATGAGATAATTGTCCCCAATTGCTAAACAAAATGCATATCTAATAATAATATCCAGGGATGTAAAAGGGTAATTTATCGCGTAAATAACCGAATTAATTAGCGTAATTAATGGTAATTTACCTTAAATTACCGATGGTAATTTACTTTGTCTATTTCTGTTTTAACAATAAGAGATTTATTGGAGATAAACGTTACATCAACAAATGAGTGTTTTAATGATTTACACTACCCCAACTTTTAATTTTCGTGATTAAAAAATGTTAAAATCACATATTTAGCATACTACTCACTTGCGTAATGTGGAACATTTGGAGCAGTATGAAATAACCTGTGAATACCGTGTCCGCAGTATGTCCTCACGACAGAATAACCGTTCGCCTGGGCGTGCTTTTGGATGACGTTACCGATCTCCCTGTACTTTTCCCCGGGCTTCACCAGATCGATAGCCTTCATCAGACATTCGTATGTCACCTTCACGAGATTCTTATGCTTATCTTCGACGTTCCCAACAAAAAACGTCTCGTTCAGGTCGCCGTGGAAACCGCGATGGTACACAGTGATGTCGACGTTGCACAGGTCTCCGTCGATCAGCTGTCTCTGATCGGGAATACCATGACAGATAACCTAAAAGTTATTTTGGTTTTGCAGATTATATCGAGTATTAAATCAAAAATAAAAACAAATAAGTAAGTAATAGATATAAATAATAATAAGTTTTGAAAATATAAAACAAGTAGAAATGAAACTGTCAAAGTTGTCAAAGCTGTCAAATCTATCAAAGCTGTCAGAAGTGTCAAAGCTGTCAAAATGATCAAAGCTGTCAAAATTGTCAAAATTATCAAAACTGTCAAAGATAAGACAGCGTTTAATTTTTTACATATAAAAGTATGAAGTTTTATCTAAAAAAAATAAAAGAAAAACTAACCTCATTCACTGACGTACAGCAAGACGCTGGAAATTCGTAGTAATTCAAAGGCGACGGGTAGCATTCCCGTTCGATGCAGGCCTCGTGGACGATACGGTCAATCTCGTCAGTGGTCACGCCGACATCGCAAACTCTAGCAGCTTCGTCGAGTACTTCTCTTCCGAGTTTGCAAGCAACTTTCATACCTGCAATGTTTGCCATTTTAAAAAAATAACCAAGAAAACCAAAGAAAATCTTTAGATCGAAAATGATACTGATGATACATTCTCCAAGACTGCACAAGAAGTTTCATGTTTTGTGGGCCAAACGCAAATGTACAGTGTGTTAAATAACAAACGCAAAACATACATGGAAAAGATCTACTACAGAATGGAGAAGTAGATAAATTGGTTTCAAACTTATAAAAACTTTAATTCTGAATAACTATCCCAGTCTCTGGGTTATAAAAGAGCCCTCCTATGATACCTGACATTACCACGTATCTTAGAGATGATGTTTAACTCTCCTACCGCGGGCAAGTTTTCAATTTTTCTGCAGAAAAGCGTAGGAAATCGCGGGACATCGTGAACAGGGAAATCGCGTTGCCCGCGGCTGGAGGGTTAAAACCCAATACATATTAAGAAAATAATGGACAAAAAATCTTGTGACAAATTAATAAACAATAGAAAGACGACAGTATCAGTTGGAATTTATTGAGTCACAAGCAATTCTTATAGCAAATTAAAGATAATTACTCCCAGCATAATAATAAACAATAAAACGGCAACAATATTAGTTTTTAAAAAACTGTACAAATAAGTAAGCATTTGATAAAATATTTGACCAATACCGAAAATATTTGTGCAATTCAAAAAATATTTGAGCAATTCAAAAAATTACTTGTGCATTAAATAAAATAAATGTGCAATAAATTTATATAAATGTACATAAAAATAAATAAATTGTGCATTTATAAGATTTGAATGTCCCTTTAATAATGTATTTGTACACTTAAATATATAAATGTGCAATACAATCGTTATCTCTATAAAAATATAATCAGCAGCTTAAAAAATACTTGTTCATTGAAAAAATAGTTTAAATAAATCAGCATTTGAAATTATAATAAGCGCATTTTATAATCTAAATTGTACCATGAGAACATTATAATGCGCCCTAGGAAGAATATAATGTGCATTAAGATCTGCAACCTGTAGCACACATACAGTAAGCACGTAAACTATGGAAAAATGAGAAATTCTCTGAGAAGTTGTGTCATTTTAAAAACCTCCTTGTAGATGTCGATTTTTAAATATTAAAATAAAAAGAAAATAAATTTTGTAAATTGAATATGATAAACTTGCATTTTGGGTAGCATTAATTGGTCTGGAAACAAATCTAATAAAATAATTTAACTTTCTTTCTTGCAAGGTTTTCGAAAAAAAGTGGGGAAAAAATGTAGTAAATGTAATTAGGTAATTTTGACAAATTTATTAACAGGTGAACCTATTATTGTAGAAACCTCAAAATGGTCTCATAGTAAACCTATGATTGAGCACTTTTGAAATCCCAAAAGTTTGTTCCCAAATGTTTTTGAAGCATTTACAGCAATTCTTTAAGTGGGGTGCGAGCTGCTCCCTAAAAGAAACGCAAAACAACAAAAGAACCTGACGAGATATGCAAAATTCAAGCTCAGATTCGTATTCAGCGCAAATAAATCAATGGAAAACACCTAGTTGTCAATACTACTCTAATTTTCAACTGTCTTTTTATCGTAAATTTTGTTACGCTTGCTAATTTTTAAAACTTTAAAATAAGTAACAGATCTATCAATATCATCATCATACGAAGAAGCAACCGTAGACACGTGTTTCAGACTACCAGTTCTCATCAGTACAAACTACCTTTCTTCTTAAATATCGCACCGTCGATAAACCAGTTTTCCATACAATATTAGTTAAAAAACAGACAATATTGAACATACTCAAATAAGAATGTTTTGAGTCTGAAATAAACTATAATTTTAATTAACAAGGGAACGTTAATAAACCATAGAAAAGCAATAGAATTAGTTGCAATTTACTCAATTACTGAGGCAGAATCTTTAAATCCAGAAATACAGTGAAAAAATATTTGATTGCTAAACGTTTGACATTATCGCTGGGATTCAAATCCTGTCTATGTCAGATTACGTTATGATATGTATAACAAACAATGCAGGAACAGTAAGTATATACAAATACGTATCATATTACATCATTACAAGATCTTAAAATAGAAACTTCCAAACTGACAACACAAACACGCAAATCGAACGAATATCGTACCTTCAATTTCCTCGTCGTCGAGGACTTTAATTTGGCTTGATCCTTTGACGGCTTGTTCGGATAACGGGTACCCTTTCGGGTGGTCAGCGTAATCCGGTCTTCCGATATGTTCCGGGACGGTCCTTATAGCCGACTGTGGGAATGGACGCAGCTTCCCGGTGTACGAGTAATGTGGCCATGGGTCATACGAACCGTCTTTCTTTCCATCTAAACTTTCCCCCTCTGCACAAGAGAAGCGAGATTATGAGCGAGAATTTCAAATTACGTGACGTACCTTTTTGAAAAAAGTAACTGTACAATCCTGACAACATTTTCGCTGACTACGGCAAGCCGCCTAAAACGCTACTTACTCGCAATGGCATGGATGATCTTGTGCGTTTTCCAACTGCCTTTGAAGCATTCCTGAGTACAGAAAAACGAACCTTGTATTCCTAACTTGAGACAGGTCGGGCATTGTAACTTCGCCGGCGATTTACAGCCCGGCGTTTCGCATGCCCCTAAAGTGGCGGACATTTTCGCCTTTTATCTAGTTTCAAATTGGTCGAGGAAGTCTATTTTTGTCGACCACGTGTGGCAACAATGGCGATATTATCTCTCGAATTGATATTTATGGCATCGAGATAAATTATATCTAACTAAAATTCGAGCTGAAGACTAGAATATCAGCGACCTGTGCTTAGGTCAGATCGTAAAATAACATAAAATTGCGAAAAAGATAATAAAGTTGTAAAGCCGGGTTCGTGAACGTGGCTCCATCTAGGTCAAATAGAGGGAAGCTAAGCTAGAAAGCGTAGTACCGGTTTAGAATAAGAGATGGACACACTCGTACAATTAATTTTATAGATGTTTAATAATAATTAATTAATTAAAGTAATCATTTAGTTATTTTAAGCATATGATCTTATAAAATTAATTTGTTTATTTATATTAATTTGTTTATTTAAATTAATTTGATTTGATTTATTATTCAAATATAGACAAAATTTACTTGAACTGAATAAATCGTTTGCTTAAAGTTGATCCTCGTCAAAAGTGTAAGTCATTTTGCATACTATACTTTGAAAAATCTGATGTGGCCACTGTGGCACATGACTTTATCATACTATATATAAAATTAATGCAGGAAGGATAAAATTAACAGTTTAGCTGCATGAGATGGAATCTTTTTGATCGAGATCGGTCGTATCTGCATTACAATAAACTAGTTAGCCAGGATTTGACAGATATTCTGAATCTATTGACACCTTGCATCGAAAAGCACATTTTGTTTTTTTTTTTGTTAAAATCCGCCATAAGTAAACTTTAAAATCAAAACTTCCCAAACTGTTACTTTCTCAAAAACTAAACAAGAAAATAATTATTAATTATTTTAATCCACTTTGTTTTGTAGTAATTATAATCCACCTTGTTTTGTAGTAATTACAGTTAGTTTTGGTTAAAACGTACAGATAACAGAAGAAGCTGGTTATTTACAGTACATATATCAATAAAACAACAACATATTATAATATACAGTAAGTACAAAGTAAGTACATAATTGGTCCATCAAAAATGAACCCTCAAAACCATCTTAATGGTGATGACTTTTCATGGGGTGTCTTCTAAAGCCAGGCATTCGATCAGGCAGCATGGAGGATGGAATATTCGATCCAAACTTTGGCATCTCGCAGTCGTTTTGCTCCATGTCGAACATGTAGCCCAGGTCGATGTCATACCTGGGCAGCTTGTCTCTCAAATACGAAATGACATTTACACCTAAGACAGCCTCCCTGCTCATGATGAAACTAGAGAGATACCTCGGGCTTTTTGACTTCTCAGCACAGTGCAACAGCAGTGCCCAAGAACCATAGTCGGAGTCCAGAACGAATGTATTATAAACGCCTTCGTCTGTAACAGGAAGAAATGCAGACGATTAGGCATAAATTAAAACTGGTTAACTGGGGTATTTGTAACGTCATTAGAAGTGAGTATCGCTCCAGTTCTTCTCTTGATAACGCGCGCATGTTAACAATGTTTAGTACGTAATTACACGTCGAGAAATTGGGATTTTTATTGATGAGCATAAGAAATTATGGTGCGGGGAATTAGGTATTGATTAATTACTTGGTTCATGAGATTTACTCCAAAAAACTCTAGAAAGTCTTCAATCAAAACGAGCGTTTTCATTTTAAAATCACAAATGTCTCCCTGATGAAGCGACAAGATTTTATTTGCAAATGAAACTACATTGGGTAGTTTTAAAACTTCTGAAGAGATATTTTAAGAACATAGTGTTTTGCGTTGAACAACTTCTATATATTCTAATGAAAACAACGCATATTTCTTTCAGGATAGAATAGCATTTTGACCTTTTGAATCATAATAAGTTAATATAAAGTAGTTTGCAAAGTTTACCAAATATCAGAGTTCCTCTGAACCTTTTGGACATTCTGTAACATAAATCTTGCTAAAAAGATACCTTTTTTTGTACGTCCATAAGAAAAAACAATCGAAATCATTGCCAAATGATCAACTTTTACTGTATTTCCTTGTCTAAGGACCAAGAAATAAATACTTATAAAACCGAACAATTAGTTATTGAACAGATTTGAGATTTCAACTGCACAATTTAGAATTTGTGGTACAGGTTTCCTTACCATTACAGGTTTCCTAACCTTTAGAACTTAAGGACTTAATAAACACGCCTTTTGCGGCTTCATTATTTATTATTTTTGTTGCTGTTTTTGTAGACTTGAAAGGAGCCTTCGAGACAATTTGTCGTCAAAAGTTACTACAAAAATTGGAAACTTACTGAATCAGAGGAAAAGAATTAAAATGGTTTGAAAACTATTTAACAAACAGGAGACAGAAGGTTAGGATTGGAGAAAATGAGTCAAGTGAATTAATAAACAGCTTAGGGGTACCACAAGGTTCTGTTCTTGGACCAGTTTTATTTAATTTGCACATAAACGATGTTGCTTCACAAGTTAAATCTTGTGATATGCACCTATTTGCAGACGATACACTAATATCAATTGCAGGAAATAAGTTACCTGATGTAATCGCGACATTAAACTCCGAACTAGTATCGATATCACATTGGTATAAAGAAAATAAATTATGTTTGAATGTATTGAAAACAAAAGCGATGGTATTGGGAAATAGAAATTCGGTAAACCCTACACCAGACATATTTATCGATAACACAGTTGTTGAGATAGTGGACAAATTTAAATATCTAGGTGTCATTTTAGATAATAGTTTGAAATTTACGAGTAATATGGAATATATAGTTAAAAAGGTGAGTCGAAAGATTAGCTACTTAGGAAGAATATCTAATAAACTTACATTAAAAGCTAGAATATCTTTGTACCATACGATTATAGCACCATATTTTTACTATTGCAGCAGTATATTATTTTTGTGTGCAGACAAAGACATTAAAAAGATTCAAGTACAACAAAATCGAGCACTCAGAATTTTATTGCAAAGCTCCAGGTTAACCAGCATCGAGTCCATGTTGAGAAAATTAATTTTTTTTAATGTTAAACAAGGAACGGTATATCAGGCACTCACGTTGGTATATAAACGCATAAATAATAAACTCCCAAATTATATGAGTAATTATTTAACATACAATAGTCAGCAGCATGAATACAATACTCGGCAAAAGGACCACTTCAGATTACCAAAATATACAAAAAGCAGCACACAAAATTCATTTTAGTATAAAGCACTGAAGATGTTTAACACCCTACCAAGTGATATAAAAAACAGTAGTTCGCTAAGTCTTTTTAAAACATCATGTCGGGTTCATGTATTGGCTAATTTTAAGTAGTTGATAAGTTTAGTACTTAGGAAGCCAAATTTATTGTGATTATTAGTTTCTTTTTACTAAATAAACATCATTATTATTATTATTTATTGTATATTTATATGAATGCATTATGTAGGAGATGTTACAGAGTTAATTAAATCCATCAATACATTGACTGGTGAAACAATCGCTATCTATCGGTATGCTAAGCATGAACTAGAACCGTCTCGAAGTGTTTTCTGGTCGAGATGTTAGTTTGCTTCCGCGTCCGTCGTAATTTTTCGATGGCAATCTAATTTTCGTTGCTGTCCGATTGGCTTGTTGCTGCCGGGTCATGTCCCAGTTTTTTCTACGCCAACAGAGAGGAGTGGGTCCCCGAAAATCGCCTCTCGAAGATTATTATTTATATCGGATTCCATTCGCATAGGTAACTATTACTACCTGCGAGAGATCATCTGCTGGTTCGTTTCTTCGTTGCCTCCACACCCAGTCTTTTGGCTGCTGACTATTTTCTGTAATTTACAAGCTGACCCCGACCAATCTCTATTCCGATAGGCTCTTGTTTTGTCAAACTGTTACATTATTTTATTATATCTAAGCGATATCGAAGGGATACCGAAGGGATTTATTTATAATTTGATTATGATATATGATTTATTTATGATTTATTTATTATCTATTTATTTAATAGTGGAAAACACGAGTACAAAAGCAACATTTGTCTTTAAGTATCAAAATATCTGTGAAATCCTAGCTAACTAGTTTAATTTTAATGCAGACACGATTTATCTCAATCAAATAGATTCTCATGGAGCTGTGCCTGGCCACATCAGATTTTTTTAACAAGTAATTTTGTATTTCAATTTTTGACCCATTTGGGTACTTTAATTTTCTTCAAAATTATTTCATTCGAAAGCTGAGTCTTCTTTCTATACATAGAGTAAAGATGAAAGTGGGACAAAAGTGGGTTTGGGAGAAAATTAATAACTAAGCAAACGGAGCACCCGCGCTTCATACGCCAGCGCCAGCGTCCAGGCCGTGGCGCGTAGGTCACCCATTTGTCTACTTCAGTAACATTTAATAAAAATAATAATAATCCACGGCTCAACATCCCCCAACAGCTTTCGCCACTACTGGGGCATCGGTAGTCCCAAATTATCATTATTATGGCCCGCGTCTGTAGCACGTCTTAAGTTGTTTGGCTTTCAGCATTCGCCGAGGAGTAAAGGAAAACCACAGAAAAGCCTTCACTCTGAAAGCAGGGCGAGGTAGGTCTGTTTCAAGTCGAATTTCTTTTTCTGGATTTTTTTTGTATCGTATTTGTGTTGTTTTTGACCCTTCTTGTTTCTTTTTCTGTCTGAAATGGATGGAGCAAGTAAAAGGGAATTCGATTTTCATATTTGTTGGAATAAATGGATAAATAGTTTTAGAAAACTTGGTCACACATCATTTGATTTACGTGGTATATCACTTAAACTACAAGAACAGTTTCCATCTATATCAAAGTCTGCGAAAATTTCTTCTAAATGTAGAAAAGAACTTTATACATTGAAGACAGATAATTTGAATGCAGAGTCAAATTCTTCTGTTCTTGATACAGCTCTGTCTAATTATATCATTCCTTCTGAAATGGACATTTGTGACAATGAGTCGGAAATCGAAGAATCTGATCAGAATAGAGATAATGATTTTGCATCGAATTTGTTTCCTCCAAAAACAGCTTGCGTTGACGGGAATCGTAGGTCGGGAGTCGAAGTTCTAGAAGCAATTATTGACGATGGCGTTTTTAGCGCGGGTGCTGCGTTTACTTAGTTATTAATTTTCGAAGATTTAGGGCGAAACGGAAACTGGTCTTGTCATTTAAGTGATACACCACGTAAATCAGATGATGTGGGCCCAAGTTTTCTAAAAGGATTTATGCATTTATTCTTCCAAATATAACAATCGAAGTCCCCTTTTACTTGCTCCATTTCCGCTGAAAAAGTATTAGTATTTGTTACTGTTATAAAGTACAATAATTCTTTAAAGTTTCAACTATATCCCAAAACTTTACATTTTTGGATTGGGACACTTCAGAAAGAATGCCCCATATATGAGTGAAATCAGTTTTAAACTATCTTTCATTCACAGAGGTACAATCTTCCGAGATCACACTGTTGAGACATATTTATATTTCAAATGTCGGGTTTTGCATTTATACGCTTTACTTAATTATCTAACTTTCCATTTTTTTTCGTTCATTGTTTCCCTGAGAAAAGAACAAACAAATAAAACACATCACAACTTCAAAAAGCATAAGACCACAATTACCTACATATATTCTCTGAATGCGTCCAGTGGCTTGGTCGATTGCGGTCTGGTATAGTCCACGTGATGTTGCCGACGAGTTGCTCGTTGAGCGGATCGTCGCTGAAGCTGTAGGTGAAGTTCATGGTGACATCAATGAAGATCGGCGACATAGTGAACTCGGCCCTCATGCATCTGTACGGCAACGCTTCCTCAGAACTTGCGTAATATTGTATAACGTACCATTTCCCCAACAGCTACAACCAGAATCTAGGATATACGAATGAAGAACGAACCAAGAACGCCGCACCGTCTTTCGACGGCTAACTGGCACGCTCCACACCGATCATTTGTTTTTTTTTATCGCAAACTTCTCGGAATTTTACACATCGATTGCAGTATATTTATCTGTGGGGGTCTGGTTTGCTTGTTGTAAGTATAGGAGGTGTGCCTCTTCGAAATAAGTGTTTATTTTGAAGGGCATATGCCCCAGAGGTATGGAAACATGTTTTGCTATTCGAAAAGTGTATATGCACTTTTGGCTTTCGGCGCTTCATTAAAAAGTTACAGCTATAAGTAGATCTACAGAAAAGATAATATTTACAGATGAAGCTACCTTTACCAGAGATGGCAAACGACACCAGGTACAATTTTCTGTGTACAGCCGTGGAAATAAAGAAGTTAACATGACCGCAGCTAGCGTACACCGAACGTAGGTCGGAGATTGTCGGTCGTCGGATACCTACATGCTAAAGTCGTAAAACCAAAGGGTCACTTTTGTTTCGTTTCGTTTTCTTTTTCTGTATGTATCGAATGAAATCGAATTTCGTCTATTTATACAGGGTCCTGCAACTAAGCTCCCGTCTTCTGTAGCACACTTACTCATTAAGCTAAGGGTTTGACATTTTGCAAGCTTACCCTGTACTTCAAGGTACAATTCAAGAAATTATTTTTTATTATACAGGGTGTTCCAAAAATGTGCAACGCCATGGTAATATATTTTTTTAAATTGCGTGCTATACATTTTTCTACACATTTGGAAGCCTTTTATGGTTGCCTACATATCACCAAAATTTTATTGAAATGGGTTGAGTGACCGCAGCGGAAAAAAATAAAAACCAAGAAAAAATTATTTTGCATCGTAGGCTTTAAAAATCAATAAAAACCACAAAATGCACCTCGTTAATAAAATTTTTCGACGTGCTTATTAAGTTAGATGTAATAGTCTCGTTAACCAAGTGACATTGATCCAAATTATACAGGTGACCAAAATCGAGTGTCAAACTTGTCAAACTTCAAAGCGTGTTATTGTTCTTATTTTAAATTGGAACCCATAATTTTTTTTATGTGAAATGATGCAGAATTAAATTTAAACATTGTTTCTAAATACAACCCCATAACAATTCCCAATATTTTAAAACTTATTCGCCAAAAACTCATTTTTCAACGTTTCCAACGGCAATTTTAGATAATAAATATCGTACGTGGCTTTGAAAAACAATTTATTTCATAAAAAATATTAGACGTATTTTAGATTTCAGTGTACTTAATTAAGTAGTTATTCAAATGCTAAATTTACTGCATAATTTACCTATAGCGGTAAGGACGGAAATGTGGCTATAGGTAAATTTTGCAGTAAATTTAGCAATTGAATAACTACTTAATTAAGTACAGTAAAATCTAAAATACCTCTCTGCGTTATATTTTATGTAATAAATTGTTTTTCAACGCCACGTACGATATTTATTACCTAAAACTGCCGTTGGAAACGTTGAAAAATGAGTTTTTGGCGAATAACTTTTAAAATATTGGGAATTGTGATGGGGTTGTATTCAGAAACAATATTTATTCTTTAATTCCGCATCGTTTCACCTAAAAAAAATATGGGTTCCAATTTAAAATAAGAACAATAGCGCGCTTTGAAGTTTGACAAGTTTGACACTCGATTTTGGTCACCCTGTATAATTTGGATCAATGTCACTTGGTTAACGAGACTATTACATCTAACTTAATAAGCACGTGGCAAAATTTTATTAACGAGGTGTATTTTGTGGCTTTTATTGATTTTTTACAGTCTACGATGCAAAATAATTTTTTTTTGGTTTTTATTTTTTTCCGCTGCGGTCACTCAACCGATTTCAATAAAATTTTGGTGATATGTAGGCAACCATAAAAGGCTTGCAAATGTGTAGAAAAATGTATAGCATGCAATTTAAAAAAATATATTACCATGGCGTTGCACATTTTTAGATTTCTTGAATTGTACCTTGAAGTACAGGGTAAGCCTGCTAAATCTCAAACACTTAGCTTAATGAGTAAGTGAGCTACAGAAGACGGGAGCTTAATTGCAGGACCCTGTATATGTTTCCGATATCCGACACTGACAAAAGTCCATTGTAATATTTAATGTATTTTAAAATACACGAAACCGATCAATATAATACATTTTTGTATGTAGTTAAAATCTTATTTGTCCCGTTTTCTACTTTGCTGCAGATATTAGAACTGATACTACAGTATTGTTCAGCATTTTAGTGTAATTACAAAATTGTTGTTATTTTTGTGTTTGTTAAAATTATATTTTGACGTTCTAAATAGCATCCATACGCAATTGTCTTTTATGTGTGATATGTAAGGGCAGGATTTACAATCTAATATGAATATCACATCAGAACGATATGACGATAACATTGAAATTAATTGTAAAATTAAAATTGTTTAAATTTCAAGCTATATTTATGTTACTCAATCATTTTGGCTATCTACACTATTCTCATGTTATATTTATATTACTTTTGTTGTATACATATTTATATGCATAAATAAAATATATAATATCCATCTAAGTGAATGTTTTTGTAGTTTACGGAGTTGCTATTTTTCTATTACCTACCATAACTTAAATTAAATAAATATAAAACATTTTGAGATAAAAGTATATTTCTCGGTCTGCGACAAAGTAGAAACCGAGAAAATTCAGTTAGATTTTTTTCACTTACAGGAAATTCCTATCTGGAATTACCTTCCTTTAAAAATTATTGACAGCGGATATCCGATATAGTAATCGGTTTGCCTTTAGGCATACACCGACGTAGCCATGATGATGAAGTATTTTAATATGTGCCCAATTCAAATTTTTACTATTATAACTAGCGTTACTGTATTTTAGTATAAACGAAATAATATTGCAATTGCATATCGAAACAAAAATATTAACGAATAACAATCTCCGACCTACGCTTGGTGTAGGCTAGCTGCGGTCATGTTAACTTCTTTATTTCCACGGCTGTACACAACACTGACCTAAAATTTTAGATAGAATTCAAAAATGCATTCATCTGATCGGGTTGCCATTTGAAAAAATCGACTTTTAGTACTATTCTCGAATTCAACTTTCAACTTTTCAGTTTCGAACCTGAACATGGAACCTGAAAACCCGAAATCGATAGCAGAATTATATTTTAATTAAATTAATCTTCTTATAAAACAGCACCCAAGTCATTATTACTTATGTTACAAATATAAACACTAACATTCCATGGACTTTATCTAACAGAATACTAATCTTAAACAGCTCTATTAATTTATCTGTAATCTGCTTCCGGTTGTGTTCCTCAACACTCGGAATGATGTGCAATAATAACATTAATAATATAATTATAATAATAAATCAAACAATTCCTTTATTGTATAGTTGCGATTCAACTGTTTTAAACATGACCGCACGCCAGTATGACGTAAATTGATGACAAAATAATGATAATAACACCAAGAATTACTAAAGTCGCGTGCGATTCAACAAAAGAATGAACTGTTATCAAATAATTAACAGCACATCCAGTTAGTTTTATTAATGCTTGCCTTTAATAGGTTTAAACTGATTTACAGGTTTCTCTAAAGTTTTCTCCCGATTTTCTCGGCTAATTTGTCACGTTAGTCGCGGTGTTTTCGGATATTTACCACTTAATTAATTTTCGGTGACTTCTTAATTAGTTTTGAGGTTACCTTGTGTAAGTCGAAGTGATTAATAGGTTTCACTTTCGGACACTGTTTCTTGTCTTCTGCTCTTCTTGCAGCATTGGTCGCACCAATTACGATACACACTAATAATACGATTATTTTTATATCCATTTTTGATGGAATGTTGTTTTTAGTATGCGATATTGCTGCTTTCACATACTGGGATGCACTGTATACTGGATATTCGTTCTTATCTTGTCAAAATGTAGGATGGACTTCCGAGGAGGGAGCTCCATTCAGCCAAACAAATAGTCATTTTGTGTTTACGCTTTGGTGTAAACAAATATTTAAGTGTATTTACGCGAATATGATAGTTGTACTTGATGTTTTTATGGGGGTAGGGCTCTGTTGATTGTATGACAACTAATACGTTATCTCTGTTGGTAAATATTGAAGTGCTTGGCGCTGCAGTAGTAATTTTTAATTGTTTAGTACAAATTATACTATTATTATTTTTGATAATGATTACCAATTTTCCAATTTTAACATAATCGCAGCAGCGTCAGAAACAAACAGTAATACTTTGGTAGCGTCTGTGTTTCCTACTTTTTTTTGATGGCGTCATTTACTATTGTACATATCTCTTTAGCTTTGACGGTACAGCGAAACTGTGTAGATATTAAATAAGGTTTATATAAGTCTTGCGGGTCCAGCAATCCGACAACGACGTTGACCACACATCTACCCTTCATATCCGTAGCTTCATCTGCAGAAACCCAAATATATTTATCGGATAGTTTTGACTTTATTGTAGAAATTGTTTTGTCATATCGCCCTTGTACGTAATATTTTCTAATTGTGGATTCATCGGGTAAGTCTCGTCCAGTATACTTCTTGATATTTTTTAAAAAACGGGATTAATAATTGTTGTGAAAGGTATATTAGCAGAAATAGCGAAATAAGTTTTTATTTGACGTTCCTGTGACATTTTCCATGTGTTTTTTTTGTTTTTATATGAGCCCGAAGACATTGTTTATTACGAATAATTACATTTCGTGAGCAGAAATTGCAAACCACTCCCCCTTTCTTAACGAACGTGAAAGTATTGGCAAACTCAGCTAGCAAACGGTTCATTGCAGGATTTTCAAACTAAGTACAACTATAAAATAAAAAGAGTAATTGAACTCTAAGTATAAAGCAGAAGAACAATTTGAAAATTGGAAAATAGAAACTGATATTCACACAAAATTTCAAGAAACAACAATTGAAAGAAACAATGCAAGCGACTGTACTCGATCAACGCCAAAACAGGTATGTACACCACATGAGTCATGAACCTAAACCAGACCGGCTAGCCGCTCACGTCCCCACCAGCACGTGTCCCATGCACGACACTGGAAAATACACATTTTTGTCCATACACAGATGCTAACTGAACATTTCACTTTGGTGTTCGATATAATTGCTGTGCAGAACTTTATTTTCTTCTATTTTTAACAAGAGAAATAGTACTTAGTTGTCTTCGTAGATTTTGACCTAAGTAGTACCTAAAGACCTAAAATAGATTGACCCAAAATAGTCCTTTAAGCATCTTAACTTAATAATAAAATTATAAACCCCTAACCACAACAAGTATTTTAGAAACCTAAATACGTATTTCAGGAACTATGTTGCCATCTTCAGTAGAAACTAAAAAAAAAGAAAAGAGAGATTAGCACTTCATAGTATCTTTACTGGATATTGTCCAAGCAAATCACTAGTGGAAGTGACGTCCATGTTAAAAATTAGCCTATATATACCCATTTGTTGGTCGCACCTCAGTGAATTTTGATCATTGAAGCGTAAAAAACATGTTTTAATTAAAGCAGGTCAAACAATGGCGAACTAGGTATGGGACCCCTGTCTGAATTTATTAATTTTTCTCTATTCAAGTGAATAAAGATACTTTCCAAGCTGTTTAGTTCCCTATTATTTGACACAGCTTTTACAAGTTTTAAGTCATCTACAACTATTTTATGACCTGTGTCTAAAATGTTGAGCCACACTAGATTTTTCAAAACGATTATATTTAAAATGAGCTACATGTTCTTTGAACCTAGTTAAAATAGTTCTTCTAGTCTGGCCTACGTATTCTTTGTCACAGTCATGACATTTGATACAATATATACCAGATTTATCAAGTACGTCTACCTTATCCTTTGGGTTTCCAAGAAGGTTTTTTATGTTATTATGAGTCGAATATGCTATACAGAGACTTTGTGATGTAAAAATACTTCTCAAACCCCTTGTATATGCACAATCGAACGGTATTTTAACATATTTCGTCTTTTCTACAGACAAAGTATTTAAAGTAGATATTTGATTTACATACATTTATTGAGTCTGCTTCTTAATCATTCTATCAACTATTTTCTCAGGGTACCCATTATGTATGACAACATTCTTAATAAACAATAATTCTTGCTGATATCTATCTGCGGACAATGGAAATTTCAATAACCTATTTACTAAACAACTAATAAAAGACAATTTTTGTTGAAAAGGATGCTGCGAATCATTAGGGATAAACCTGATTGTGTTAGTATCTTTCCGATACACGTCAATTTCTATTATATTTTTGCTATTCCTGACTACCAGAGTATCTAAAAAATGGAAGTTGGCCGTTAACTTCTTGTTCTACAGTAAAGTTGATGGTGTTGAATTTAGAATTCAAAACGAGAAGAAAATCTTGAATACTGCACTTCTTGGTGTCAAAAATGGCAAAAATATCGTCGACATACCTAACCCAAGTCTTAGGGAAATATGCTTGGAGAATATCCAGTAAAGATACTATGAAGTGCTAATCTCTCTTTTCTTTTTTTAGTTTCTACTGAAGATGGCAACATAGTTGCTGGAATACGTATTTAGGTTTCTAAAATACTTGTTGTGGTTAGGGGTTTATAATTTTATTATTAAGTTCGCCACAGTCTCCAAAATATTGTCATCTTAACTTAACCTAATACGCACCTTTCGAATAGGGAGTTTATCGCACTCTTGTTGCATTTCCTTTTTGTCAATTCTTTGAGCTTGGTCTTCCATAAACAAAGCACCTACCCATTCTAATCAATCTATTTACTTAACATAGCACCGAGTGGTTTACTTCATCCGTAATAGTTTATCAAACGCGGTCGCGCCTGTACAGAAATATACCTACTTCGGCATTTAAAAGTGTCACAATTATCGCCGAATGTGTGTTATCCCAATAATACGCATGCCATTGCGTCCGATGGAGGACTATCCCGGCTCATGTGCAACCTCTAGCCTGCGTGTTTCGCAAGACAAATTGCCTACGTTCATAGTTTGGATAACGCTAAATGTTATGTAAATAATTCCCCGCGTAGCGGATTTTTTGGACGGTCAATCCGAATACTAAAACCGACGGCCTCACTATGGCACACGGCCAAGAATAAACGCTTAGAAGAAGAGTGGAAGACACACAAAATAACAAGGCCAAGGTTTTCAGAAGTCACACCCAGCAAAACGTTGATACTATCACACCCAATTTCGTATCACATCGTTGTTCATTTCTGGGCCCATTTCGCGAATATCTCGATGGTTGCTCAGCCGAAAAACTGGTTTTCCCGATTTTTCAAAATTGAGAAGAATTGGCGCTGTTTTTGCCCCTTAAATTTTATTCGTTTAACTTTAGCAATTAATTATTCCAGAAATAATCTATAGATTTCAACGAATTACAAAAACACTACACAAATTGGAAACTTACGGAATCAGAGGAAAAGAATTGAAATGGTTTGAAAACTATTTAACAAACAGGAGACAGAAGGTTAGGATTGGAGAAAATGAGTCAAGTGAATTAATAAACAGCTTAGGGGTACCACAAGGTTCTGTTCTTGGACCGGTTTTATTTAATTTGTACATAAACGATGTTGCTTCACAAGTTAAAGCTTGTGATATGCACCTATTTGCAGACGATACACTAATATCAATTGCAGGAAATAAGTTACCTGATGTAATCGCGACATTAAACTCCGAACTAGTATCGATATCAAATTGGTATAAAGAAAATAAATTATGTTTGAATGTATTGAAAACAAAAGCTATGGTATTGGGAAATAGAAATTCGGTAAACCCTACACCAGACATAGTTATCGATAACACAGTTGTTGAGATAGTGGTCGAATTTAAATATCTAGGTGTCATTTTAGATAATAGTTTGAAATTTACGAGTAATATGGAATATATAGTTAAAAAGGTGAGTCGAAAGATTAGCTACTTAGGAAGAATATCTAATAAACTTACATTAAAAGCTAGAATATCTTTGTACCATACGATTATAGAACCATATTTTTACTATTGCAGCTGTATAATATTTTTGTGTACAGACAAAGACATTAAAAAGATTCAAGTACAACAAAATCGAGCACTCAGAATTTTATTACAAAGCTCCAGGTTAACCAGTGTCGAGTCCATGCTGAGTAAATTAAATTTTTTGAATGTTAAACAAGGAACGGTATATCAGGCACTCACGTTGGTATATAAATGCATAAATAATAAACTCCCAAATTATATGACTAATTATTTAACATACAATAGTCAGCAGCATGAATACAATACTCGGCAAAAGGACCACTTCAGATTACCAAAATATACAAAAAGCAGCACACAAAATTCATTTTATTATAAAACACTGAAGATGTTTAATACCCTGCCAAGTGATATAAAAAACAGTAGTTCGCTAAGTCTTTTTAAAACATCATGTCGGGTTCATGTATTGGCTAATTTTAAGTAGTTGATAAGTTTATTACTTAGGATACCAAATTTATTGTGATTATTAGTTTCTTTTAACTAAATAAATATCATTATTATTATTATTCCGAAAAGTTATTAGGTATTGTTATTTTTATATGGATCTGAGTTTTATGCTCCTATTAATATAGTATGTTTTAATGTTTCATGTGTTGTTATGTTGACTTGCATATTATAAATAAATATTGGACATATTGAATACTTTCTTGTCGCGTTTTCCTAAAACGTCAAAAAAGAAAATATTGTGTCCGGCTTTCCATAGACAACTCCAGCGTATCTATCACAAATTAGTTGTCAAATTAAAACCTTCAACCACGCCTACCATCTCATTCCAAGGTAGATTTATATTCGCAACATCCACATCCACCAACAGTTAATAACGAGGTGCATTTTGTCGGTTGTTTATGTGCTTATTGTGGCCAAAGTTCTCACGCTTCCTTTGTAAGCTGGTGCTGATGGTGTGCGTAATGTTTCGTTAAAAACAAGTCGACGATCACACCAGATAAGGCGCATCGGAATGAACGAAAGAAACGTCAAGACGGCGAAGAAGAAGAAGAAGAAGGCGGCTGGTAGGCAATGGCAACGGAGGCCCGGCAGGAGCGGGGAGGAGAAGTTTTTGGTAGGCCTCTGTTGGCCTCACACGCGGATCCTGGTCATCTGCGAGGAGACCATAGCACCAGCACGGCTCGGCTCAGTCAGTCAAGGTCAGGCAGCATTCCAATGTGGCTGCGGATCAACTTACTGACCCAGTATTTTCACTTCCTTGAGCACGACCTCATCGCATCATTTATAACCAACATCCCAGACATGATGACGATACCCGTCTTATAGTTTTATTTCAGGAGGGTACCATCGTGGCCATATATTATGTCCCCTCTTTTGACGTCCATTTTCTCGCAAACTTAGAAGAGCTAGAATAATGGAATATAGACTATAGGCTACCCACTAATTCATAGGTTTAAAGTTTATTACATAATCTTTGTTTACCTTGCATTTTCCCCACAAAAGATCGAGTTGACGCATCTCATGATTGCTGCAATTGACGAGGGAAAATCAATGGAAAATCAAAATGAGACAATAAGAGGCATTTGGAAGTCCCATGGGAATTCTTGGCAATTTAAATCGGGTTTCGGGATTAGAATTTCAAATTAATGAACGACCTGCAAAATAATCTATGTGCCTACAAATTTACGATGCCAAATTTGTAAGAGTTTTTTGAATTTTTTAAGTTTTATACGCTCAGAGCTGACGTTTGTAATATATGTAATATATAAAGAGTTGTATTTATTTTATATTGTTTGTGCATGTATTATATATTATTAATAAATAAACTGTTGAAACTGTTATAATAGTTTGAATATTTATATAACAAAATCGGGCATACTTTTTAAATATTTTTTGGGTTTATCAAGCAAACTTAATTTAGTATTCACCACTAATCGGAAAATCTGCTAACTCCATATTATTAGATCTATCCGCTTCCATCAAAATCTTGTTTACAACCTTATTGTATAAAACTGAAGAAAACATAAACGCCAATCGATAGAAGAGATTTCTCTTGTACCGGGTTACATTATAATCAAAATAATGCAAAAATTAAGAATTTATTTGTTAGTTAAAATTACTACCTTGACAAGTTATCGTTCTTTTTGTGTATTGATAGTAAGCTGCCCCGGTTCTCTCAGCTGTGTCGGTTCTCTCCGACATGACAGCACCGCTAACGCCTCCCTTCCCCGCAGCACACCAAAGACCGTAGAGCGTCGGAATTCACGCGGAGTTTCAGCACGATCTTTTGTATGAAAAATGCAAGATAAACAATGATTATGTCATAAACTTTAAACCTATGAATTATTGGGTAGCCTATAGTCTATATTTAGTCTATATTTCATTATTCTAGCTCTTCTAATAGCGGAATTCCTGGCATTGCACAATATAGCTGTTTGCTGGTCAACCACTAAACCAATTGTTTAAAATTGGGCATGGGTATAATAAATATTGTGCAATCGCGACCAAGAATACTTCATTTAGATTATTGTTATCTTATAAGATGATGTCATTATTCAATAAGTAACCCATAAAAGCATTGAACAGTTTGAATAATTGGACCGATAGGGGACCACCAGAACAGACCTGAAGTTAGGCTGAACCGGCCTCTTAACTACCTCAAATTGCCCGTCATTCTCCGCGATATGAATGAAAATGAACAGCACGCAAAGGTAGTACACACGAGTACACTCAGAGAAACATCGGTACAGCAATTCCACAAGAGGCATACCTACTTCTATTTGACACATTAACATAAATCCAACGGCTGTAAAACCATAGACGTGATCGGTTTGAGTACCGACAACAATACCAATGTGCCATATGCGTGCCAGGTGGCAGCACCAGCGTGCAGTAAAAGTTTAATTTCTACCTCGCGTATTTTTTTTTTCGGCCATGGACGGTCTTAATGCTCAATGGCTTCGTCTTTGTTGGTGACCAGGCGGTGTCGGCTGCGTTTGCAACCTGATGGCACGAAGCAGGTGACCGGCACTTCCTATCACGCGATATACTTCCGAAAATTGCACAACGACAACGTTCCTGGTATCAGGTGAAAACCCATCTATTGTCTATTGGTGGTCATATGCCATAAGAGAAACGTAGGATGTAGATTTCTATTAATTGTAATATTGTAATTGTAACTTTATCGTAGTATGATAATTTGTTTGTGGCGACGATCCCGAGGAAAATATTAAAGTAAAGGTATCGGGACGAAACTTCATATTTAGATGTTTCACGACTAAACTTAGAGCTGAAAGAAGTTTTGCTCAAAAAGGCCCAAAGCAACTGTAGGTTTACTCTTAGCATTTTTCAACGATTCTGCAAATGAGCCGCTATTTCTGTAATTTCGTCAAAATGCTTAAGTAATAAAATAAAGTAGAGGAAATTTTGCATAATTTATGTCTATGACATTTTTTGCTAAAACTAATAGTTTAGCTCCATGAGCAAACTTTAACTTTGAACGTCATGTTTCCCATGTTCTACTATTTTTGGAAACTATCTTGTTGTCAAATCTCAATAGTGCCGCCCCCCTGATTGATCGCGTAATTACTTTTATAACAAACCAACTGCAAATGATTGAAATAATTATTATCAAATAATAAATTCATACATCATGAGTCTTGCGTGTATTATTTCTTATTATATTTTGCAAGACGCGTTAGTAATGTAGCGAAAACAAACATCCTACACACTACGTATCAAGATATTATTTTCTTGTCGAAAGTAAAACGTATTAAGAATTCTATAGCCCGAAAACTATTTCTTGCAGGCATAAGAATGTATTTTTCACCGGTGCATTCATGCGGCATTAATATGTTTACCTCAAATAGTCTGCCCAATATCGGCGTAGAAGGTATTTTTTTACGGCCACGGAACTACAAGTTTTTGTCGAGCCAGCCGATGCGTTCGAGACCTTGCAACGTGTTTGCAAGTCCAGATGTGCGATGTTACGAATTTGACAGTGCATATCTCGCAGTGCAATTTGCTTAGATTAATAGGATAATAATACTTGAAAGCAAAAGATGATAGCTAATTTTGGTTTTCACCATTGAGTTTTTCTCAAAAAAGACGATCTTACTCATTTTTCGATATCTCTTATAGTTACCGAGATCTCCTATAGTAACATCGAATTTGGCCCACCTGTACATACTTAATTAATTACATACTTACAAAATAGCAGCTCAATTGATTAATTACTTTTATAACAAACCAACTGCAAATCATTGAAATAATACTGGGTGCAGGGCCGGCCGTAGCGTTTTTACCGCCGTAGGCAAATCTCAATAGTGCCGCCCCCCTAACTCCAAAATGATTTATACAAAAAAACAGAGTTATACAAAATCATGATCCAGAAAAATACAGTCAACACTCAGACAATATTTACGAAATTTATTTGTAATAAAAACACAACCTTTGGAGATTATACTAGTACAAACAATACTTTTAAAACAACAAAGAATAAATTAAGTTTAACCCTAAATTAAAATTAGCTCTTTCGAACAGTTTTTCTGCAAAATCGCGAGTAACTTCTTTCAGATCTAATGTATTACTCAATTCATATTCAGCGGCCTTCATTGCTAACCCATTAGGATAATTTTAAGTAGACATGGTTACTTTTTTGACAGTACTTTTTTGATTAATATTATATAGGCAGGGTGAGAAAAAAGCTGCTAAGCAATGTTTAAATTTGGCCCAATGTTAAGAGAGGTAATGAATTTTTAAAAACGTCGACTGGACCTTCTAGAAACAAGGTCTATGGACGCAAAATCATATACCATCATAATTAATTCGCCCGACTATGAAAATAGTACCAATAATACCATCAAAATGTTTACTAAATGAAGACATTATTATTGAAATTTATTATAAATTATCAGTGATTATCAGTGAAATTTATCATGAACTACTTGCATCAAATATCTCCGAAAGTATTAAGCTTAGCAGAACAAAATGTACACCATATTAAAGATGAAAAGAATTACTTAAAAATATTGCAAGATGTAGATTTGGGAGAAGGTAAAAAACGGGTTTTCAGAACCGAAATGTTATGTCAATATCTACTACAAATCTAAATCTTTAAATATTTTAAGTAATTCCTTGTTTATCATGTACCCAACTCATCATCAAAATTTTATCTTTAATATGATGTATAATTTGTTCTGCTAAGAGTAATATTTTCGGAGATATTGATGCAAGCATTTCATGGGGAATGTTTTAATCACTGTGAGTTTTTAATTAATTTCAATAATAATATCATCAAAGCCCCAGCACATTTTAATATTATTTTAATAGGCGGGCAAATTATGTGTCTACCCAAATAAAAATTAACCAGCTTACCATTTCGGCAGCAAATGCTAAACCGTTAAGATGGAGGAATCGCCAACTTCTAAAGCGGTTTCTATATCTTTGGAATGTGCCAGTAAATCATTCTTACTTATAACACATTACATTTTCTTTAAGGTTGTGGATATCGCATAAAAACTCAAAAGGATCGTTAGGACTATTTTATATTTCTCTTTTGATTTTTGTATAGGATCACTACACATCACTACACCATGTATACCGATACGCCATTCGATATGAAATCTTATTCCCTATCAATCATCATTAGGGTTCCCTATATCTATCTTTAATATTTTTGGAGACATTGTCAGTATAAAGGAAAGCAAACTGAATACAAAACGATTTATTCTTCATTTATAGGAATGTAACAACTTTGGAACAGCAGGAAAACAGAAAAATATTGAAAAGGTTTGTCAAAACTAAAATAATATATTTTGGATATCTAACTTAAATTAACACTTAATTATGTTGTTGGAAGTGCTCCAAACATTTTTATCGACAGTATTGTCAGATCATCAGCCTTTGACAGTGCTGTATAGTATGATGAAGTCATGTGCCTGACCACATAACAGATATTTATTGATGTGAAACATTTAAGAAATTATTAGCGTGTTAAACATCAAAGAGCGACTCAAAGTTACGAATCTTGGCCAACAAGAACGCAGTCACAAGTACTTTTTTGTCACGTGATTTTGACATGTTATACACCAATTGACAGCTTGGGGTTGCTTGCACTTGTGGTAGTTTTGCTTTGTGAACACTAGAACAATCAGTAATCAATAAAAATTAATCAAATTTATTTCAAATTAAATATATCATTAAAATCTTATCACGAATACTATTTAATCGTTCTGTTGCCAATAGAGTTGTTGAAAAGCGAAAGGATATTTGAATAATTTCCAAGAACGTCGAGGAATTCCAGTGCGGCTTAAAAACAGAACATCTCCGCCTGAGTTATTAATTATTCTTGTTCTACGGCATTAAAATATCCAACTTACCATTGGAGAAATGGGTCGAAAGAGTCGAGATCATGTAGAACAAGCCATCGGGCGGAACAGGTATGCACATAATGTGAATTGCACTTAATAACAGTCCCACGGTACGTAAACCATAAACCCGGTCTGCGATGCCTCTGTGATGTAATACTTTCATGAATGTATCTACAGCTCTCCAAGAAATTAATAACACCACTAAGAGCTGGTATTTTCATCCAAAAAATTTACGATCTAATGAATCATTGTCCACAATTTGTGAGTTTTTATCTAAAGCAGACATGATGATGTAAAAGAACATCCAAACTTCTGTATTTAATATCACTTTCAGGCGTACGTACTGCTTTTGTTAGGCTGAAAGTTGCTGGAGAGCCAATCACGAATGAAGATATAACTTATGAGGAAGGAGCCATTCAGCTAGTTACTCCAAAGGAAGTTGCCGGATAAATCAAGACAAACCTGAATCCAAAGGAGGCACCTAAAGTAGCAGGCGTACCGCAGGGTAGTGTGTTGGGCTCAATTCTCTATCTGCTATATACAAGTGACCTACCACAGCTGAGAAATGTAACAGTCGCCACATTCGCAGATGACACGGCTCTAATGGCAGTGGGATCAACTATTGGACAATCTACAAGGAATCTTCAACAAGCGAGTAATAAAATATATAGATGGACCAAAAAATGAAAGACCATGAAATAGAATGAAAGACTCGGAGTATTCGATCACCGTGCGTCGGTTGTTCGTTAATTTCTCTGGTCAGTGTATATTTAGATGAGGCGTGTACCGCATCTCCAGATTTACTGGGTTAAATCAATTATAATGGAACTCGAGCGGCGAATAGTGGGCCCGCTTACCTCACACGGCAAGTTTTATTAGCTCTTTTAATGGGCCGAAAACGAATGGCAGAATTCGAGCGTTCAGACAGACCGGCGGAGAAAGATCGCAGTTTTTTTTGCTTCTTTCGTTCGCTTCTTTCGATCGTGCGAAGGCTTGACCCATTACGACTTTTCCCATCTCCTATTTAGCAATTAAGATGTGATCGGTGGATAAGATGGGTGTGCGTTTTTTTTTTTTTTGGCATACGTGTAATTTTAACTGTACAATATACGCACTTGTTTTATTAATGTCTATTAATAATAAAGTATTCAGCTAATGATACTATTACTTGACCTTCAACTACACTGTAAAAAAGAAATGTAATTTTCCATCAGTATGGACACAAAAATATACACTGCTATTCATGTAACTGACGAATTACATCAAACATAATGTAAATATACATGTGTTGTGTGAGGGAGAAGAAAAAATTATAGTGCATGGGTCTGGAGACGGGATATGGAAGAAGACAGATTACACTTCCGTTGTATGGGATCACAGTACCTACTTATCAAGGAATATACTAACAAAGTGGTTGAGTTTGCCGTGAAATTTTCCTATTGTCATGCCTGTGAGTTTTGGGAATCAGAATCTGGCAACATGACAATTGTATCGAAGTACATACAGACAACTGTACTACGAACATGATGGGTCAGCGGGAAAAATAGTGTATTCCACCGACAGACATATTCCGCGGGGCTGTGGGTTGGAGCACTGTGTCCTACGCGGCTTGTACATTGAAAAGAATAGACAAATTTCTATGTTTTACCAATCAGAAGACATCCAGACTATTGATAATATGTACAATGCTGTGTGGACCAAATTCTATCATAAGATCTGGAGGAATGAAAAATCCCCAGCATATGTACTGCCCTGCGGAATCACAGTGTTGATACAAATGCGAAAAACCGAAGCCGAGAAAACTATAGAAGAATTCAATAACGCTTGATAAAAATGTCGATAATGCCACCAAGCCGATTTACAACAACTTGTCGTCGAGAGAGTAACCACAACATTATTCATGTAATAGATCTCATCAAAATTAATGGCAAATTACAATGTTATGTTTTGTAAATGTATTTTACAATCGAAACTGTAATTTTACAAACGCATTGAGTTTTAACAGAATGACAGTCATGCTGTAGACTGTAAAATCACATCAAAATGGCTGGTGCATTTGTAACCATGCATATTCATGTAATTTTTTTACTGTGTACTCTCATTGGATGTTAAATATGAATTTGGAGGCCAATGATCCCAGAATTCCAGTTCGTTTTGTCTCAATTTTGTCCTCAAGCTGTTTTAGAGTCCTGGGTTTATTGACGGCATCATAAGTAACAAAAGAAACTAAAGACTAAAGCCTATCTCACTGCTGTTGTCATAAATGAGAACATTAAAAGATAAAATGATCAAATTTGTTTATTGAGAAAACTCTTCCAAACTACCTAAACCTGCACCAAATTAATAGAAGTCTAATATAATTGGTCGACATTCTTCGACGTTTCTGCTCTCAATCCTACCAATCTAACAGCCTCTCCGCCAATTAATTTCACCTAGCGATGAACAACAATCGCCGAAAACCGCCAAAGATTCAAAACCGCATCGAAGATAAACGAGGACCGATTTCCTCGATCTGGGTTAATTATTCCACAACGTACCCAAAAATTAGGCTCGCCAATTTGTCGGCTCGATCAGGTATATTCGCAGGCGCGGTTCAAATTTTCGGTCTCTTCTATGTCAAGGAACCAGTGGCGTGCGCTGCACATCTTTTTATTAAACAATGAGCAAGAATGTTACATTAATTAAACAATGTTCCAAGCATTAGATAATAATGTTATAGAAAAATAGTTTATTGGCCAGAATAAAGATTGTTTTAATAGATATGGCATGAGTCAACTGCATACATAATTTCTGAATTCTCTTTTAGGCAGCTTCTGTAATTTTTGCTTTCAACTCCTGTAAATTATGTGCCCTACTGACTTCATCAACATAAACGGTATTTTTAAGATAACCCCACAAGAAAAAATCGTTCGGAGACAGATCAGGTGATCTTGGGGGCCAACGAATGTCGCCTGTCCCACTAATAAGACGGTGAGAAAATGCGGTTGTTAAAAACTCTCGCACCCTGGCCGCGTTATGAGCAGGACAGCCGTCTTGCTGAAACCAAACATCATCCTGATCTACTCCGGGGAGGTTATAAATGGCGGGAAGTACTTGCTCTTGCAGCAAAGTAAGGTACTTCTGGGCGTTGAGAGATCCATCGATAAAGAATGGACCAACTAAATGATTCCCTAGAATACCAGCCCAGTTTTTCAGGATTCCATTACAGTTTCATAAAATTCCATTCTACCAATACTGTCCTCTGCGAAGGTTTCCTGAGTCTTTGAGTACTTATAACTCCGGAAATCACCCTTCTTCAGAGCCTTGGCAACGGTTTTCTTACCAATACCCAATTCCTCGAGTGGGTTCCCTATCGTCCGGTACTACAGAACCGCAGATTAGTACATCCCGTCGTTCTTCTGCCTCAATTTCTTGCGGAGTTATCTGCACGTATGGACCGCACGCCACTGCGACCTCCGTAGTCTCAAATCGGTTCCTCCGGGGTGTCCGAAACACAGGTGCGGAGATATTTCGCATTATTTACCTACTTCCGAAGCACCAGGTCTGGCTCTGACGACAGAACCATACATGCCACAAGTGTACAAGAGATAACTGTACGAGGACCTGGTTCTGGTACCGTGTCTAGGTCAAAAGGCGGTCACTGCTTTGGTGTGCTCTTCAGACGGCGGTTTTTCTTGGAGGGGCCTTCGACGGTCTCGTCATCGGAGTCTTCTTGCAGCCGGTCTTCCACGAGACAGGTGGAAAATACGCACACTCAACCGCAGAACGTCGCGCTAACCTGCAGACTTACGCTTTATTCTAACCTGTAACTCAAAAGCGCGATTCGTAACACATTTTTTATCGGTATTTGGACGGATTTGGTATCGCGGGTCTATATCGGTTTCTAAGGGACGTTTTGTGATTAGAACATTGCTG